>APFE031497425.1:103060-123529 GCA_000404065.3 Pinus taeda
CAATGGAACCAACCTGGAACTTTCGCTTAATCCCTTGTTTGATCTCTCTCCCCCTTGACAAAGCTTGCAACTCCTCCTCGTACTTATCCCGCTTGGAGAGTACCTGTAGAAACATAGTAACAAAGAACCGTCAAAGCATCTTGATCTATTATATCATAAACATTACAGAATCAGATATATAATGAACATACGATAGCATTCACAAATGATAACATTCACAATTGCACAATCATATGGAAGAAAACTTGAAGAACTTTATTAAATAGAAGGGAGAATTACAACCCAATTATCTGATCCAGCATCATCCTCCTAGCATCAATCCCTCTTCACCTCATGAAATAGAAAGATCACACCAACAATACAATTCTCTTTCCTCAAATACAAACTATCAGCACTTCCTTGCAATTCACAATATTCCAGCCTCTAGATCTCTTCGATGAGGGATCCATTTATAGATGTGTGCAAGGTTGTGAGTCATCTATGGGGTTTTGATTAGTGTCATTCCACTTGTTACATTTGGTTTCACTTGGAGATTTCTTGGATCTCTTACTCATCCCTAGGCAAACCACTTAGCAAATTGTCTCAGACATTTGTCCATCCTCGCCCATCGCACCCTACAGAAGGCCTAATCAGTATGCATCGCACCTTAGCAGTGTACCACTCAGTATGCATTGCACCTTGCCAGTGTAGCAGTCGGTATGGTTGAGTTTAGGCCATTTCTGGATGGTTTCTCAGGTGGAACTTTTGGGGAATGATGTAATCAGATGACCATGTTCTTTTAGGGCATGAAACAACTCTTTTAGGGTTTGATGAGCCCTAGTTTATTGACATATAAGATTGGGGTTGAAGTGCCCAAATATGTCTATAACACTAGACACACATAGGACAAACAGGAGTCATGAACACTCGAAAATCAAAGTGTTCAGAATGATGTCGACCCAGGACCAGAGCATAGATCTCATCGTCCTGACCATGGAGGTGTGAACGGTCCGTCAATTCGAGCTCGTATAAGGGAGAACGAGCCAGTCAAATTTTTGGTCAAAGTTGCGCTGTGGGCCAGGTTTAAGTGTCCTACAATTTGATTCACCCTGAGGCATAAACCTGGCTCCCGGAATCAGTCAAAATTGTGGCCTTGTTAATTCGCCCAATGACCTTTATTTTCTAAAAAGTTTAAAAATGACTCCCTCTTTATAAAAAAATAAAAAAAAGAATACATATATGAGGTGGTAGGCCACCACCTGCTACACCCCCAAAATTTATCACATAAAACAAAATTATAATTTTTTTGGGCCGACGGGCCATCACCCCCACCAACCCTTTCGCAACCTTACCCAAATAAAGAAATATATTGGCTCGGCAGCCATCACCCTGCTAAGCCCTGATACCATAACCCGCATATATTTAAAACATGTATTACGGGGGTGGGCACGGACCACCACCGGTGGACCCAACCCATGCCCCAACCACTAACTTAATGCGATGACAACGCTATGATATGGGACCAGCAAGGGTCAAACCCGCCCGGCCCACGTGGCCAGCCCCAAGCGGATGGCCCCAAAACAGAAGTCAACCACTGTAATACGACCAAGCGATGGGACACGAAGGTTAATGCGAAAGGTATGGGGCAGGCTACCTAATGCGAACCTGACCCCCTTTATAATTTAATTCATTTACAAAAACAATAATGTGCAAAAAATAGGAGGGGCAGAGTTTGACCACCCGACCCCTCCTCAACCATTTTCCTAGCTTTACCAACCTGCCAAACGAATTCATTAATGAATCTGCCCTCCAAACTTTAAAAGAACCCAATTTTCTCAGTGCATGGGGACATGAAGGAACTAGGAGCAGGCACGAATTTCGAGACAGGAGGAGGTTGTGCACGCAATTCAAGGCAGCATTATGCAGGAGGGGTGAAATTTCACTTTGTCAGATTTTGACAAATTTTATATGGATTCAACACTTCTCGTCGCCACAAGTGCAATGGTGCTATCCATGTCTCCATTAGATTTTTGCATTTTTCGGCCATTTTCAGGGTGAAGGTGGAACCATGATTTATGCAAAAACAGGGAGCAGAAGCATGATCCTTGCAATTTCCCTGAGGATGTAATTTTTCTCCATGTCGGAATCTAGTCAAGTTTATGCTTCTTTTTCACGGTTTTCCCCAGGGATCGCAATGGCGAGGTCAGATTCGCCATTTGAGCTGCATATTTCCAGTCCACCCATGGAGCGGAATCTTTGAGAAATCTAGGAGGAATCTAAAAGATTCCTTGAGCCCCAGATTCTCAACTTCTCAAAATTCAGATTTTGGATAGTCGATTTTGCACTATTCGATGCCACACGTCTGATGGTGCATTCATATTTCTCATTCTATCATTCTATTCTTCAACCACTTCTCTAAGTGGAATGCAAGTGTCAACGTCCATATGCAAGCAGTCATGTGATTGATGCCGTGAGATCGAAGGCACGAGCAGCTTCAGCAGTTTGACATCCGCTTCTTCAGATGGCCCTTGGTTGTGTGGTATATGAAGTGTTCATGGATTATTTTGCTATGCATTGTGTTGCACAGGTCCTTGTTTGATGTTTGATGTGGGATCCTATTTCTTACTCATTTTTATGATTCCTGCTTGATGTGACGCGGAATCACCTATGTGATGTACTTTTTGTCATGATTCATCATGTTGTGTTTTGAGATCCCTTTGTTGTATGTTGATGGGATACTCATGTGTCACCTTGTATGTTTTCTTTGAGATCCCTTTTATGCCATTTTGGCGGGATGCTCATCATGCATGAGTTTTGTGTCATACTGATAAGAGTCTTTTGACTGAGAGTTCCTGTAGTGGAACATCTCTTGGAGCCACTCCTGCGTGATGGAATTTTCCTTATGTGATAATGACATCACCTCTATCTACATCATCACCTTTGACAACACTTAATGCAGCGGCCTACACCATCTTGACACCGAGGTCTGGAGACGTAGTCCCTCCTGGACGAACTTCGTTATCAACGTCTTGTTATTTTATGTTGCTGATGATTATCATGTTCCTCTTCTTTACAACATGCATATGTATTCATTAATCTTCTTTTAAAAATATAATTTAACACATCACGAAAGTAAAAGGTCTTGGAAGGGTCCTTTGTCACACCCAGACCTAGATCACCATGGACCCATGTTGCTCCTAGTTTTCCCAAAAAACGTTGTTTAGGGCCTCAAAACGGCTCCGGAAGTTCAGGACCTGAAAAACTACTAAAAATAGTAAATTGTGCTACAATTAAGGAAACTAAAAAGCTGAAAGAAACAATGGTGGGGGTCCAAGTGGACTTGGCGAGTGGCCACCAAAATCCACCTGGATCAGTTTCTTTGTTAGAATATGAATTCTCAGAGATATGGACTATTTTTTTGTCCACAATCCTATCCAAAATATGCATGCCAATAGGCAAAAATCCCTATTATAATTGTATGATTGGTCCTTCCTGAACTGGGATGACCTCTTCTGGTTGATGTTAAGGATGTGCCTTGTCTTCCACATCAGATTGGACTTGAATTTTTCTTTGGATTCCTCTACTTCGTCTTCTGAAACAGGTTGTTCAGAAAACTGCAATGCTTTTGTTTGATTGGGTTGCCTCTTTTTCTTGTTTTTTTTTTCTTAGCCGGAGGGAAAGAATTCTAAAAGTGACATGTTTGAAAACATTGATGACATCAGAATGTCGTATTCTCATAGTACAAGGGTTGCAACCAGTGTAAACTATTGTGCTTCTATATTATGTGATCTAGAGGTCCTTTGCTTATATCTATTTCCACACATATTATAGCAAAGGTGAAAAGACACTTTTATGTTCTTCCCATATCCCTTCTTCTTAATTTTCCCAATGTATTTTTCATATCTTCAAGAACTTTATGGTGCCAGAAGGGGAGGGGAAGGTTTATGAGCCTCACCCAAAGAAACATAGTTGAAACCGCCATTGATGTGGCATCAAACTCATGAAACCATAGAGTGATGAATGACCCCACGTTTCCCTAGAACCATGGACCTTCTTAAAAAGAAAAATACAATTCCTTTTGTGTGTCAAATTAGAATATAAGGAAGCCTTTAGAAAACAAGTATATGTGACAATTTGGAGTGCGTAGAGTGAAAATCCATTGGGTTAATGTGTTAGGTTTTGGCCAAAAGCCATTGAATCTACATATGATTTCCTTTTTTTGAAGCGCAGAAAAAAAGAGAAGAAACTTCTACATTATTGACCTCTAAGCTGGGGCATGTTCCATTTGGTCAACAATATAAGGACTTGGAATATTGTTACTATGTTTTGTAGGTCCAAAAACCCTCCCTTAAATTGCTTCTTTGAAAGAGATAGCAATACCATTTGATGTCATGGCTCAAGGTGCACCCCATATAACCTGGAGTTCAACCTAGAGTTCAATATAATGGAAGAGTTTCTTGTTATGTTGGTTTCTTTGAGCAAAGAAAATTCATGAAGGAATTTCCCTTCAAATTATAGGCTCTTGAATTTTGTGGGTATACCCCATTTTTCTTCAATAGTATTAAGGGAAAGACCGAATCAATTTTTTTTAGCTATATGACTATCGATTTACCCCATGTTCCTTATGAAGATCTGAAAAATAGTTTCCTTCTTCCCTCTGTCTAGATAGAGGGAGTAACATTTAGTGTAAATAGGGTACCCAAACTCAGCATCAACGCAGGCCCAAAATCCTCATGTGCAAGTGACTCCTTGAAAACTCGAGAGAAAAGATTACATAAAAGAAAAAAAATATTGGAAAGAGGGATAACGACCCGGGTACTTGGACATCTTTTTTCCCTTACGCTAGTCAATTGAAATGACTTCCAACATCACATTCAGTAAGGCCTTTGAGAATAATATTGAATTTCCGTGTGAAAACCATAGTAGCTCCAGGAATGGAAGCATCCATTGAGTAAAGCACTCTGAATCCGTCACCTATAGAAACCCCACATTGGGGAGAATGCCAAAATTACACCTTGAGTGACTAATCACGACCATATTGCTCATGA
This sequence comes from Pinus taeda, assembly GCA_000404065.3. NCBI lineage: Eukaryota > Viridiplantae > Streptophyta > Pinopsida > Pinales > Pinaceae > Pinus > Pinus taeda. Next base: position 108,088 of record APFE031497425.1, read on the forward strand.
ATGATGGGGAAAAACACAGGTGATCCATATCCAAAAGCGGAAAAAGCGTCTGGAGAAACATTAATGGTGACAACAACTGTAGGCTTGAAGAAACAAAACAGAGAAAACCTAGCGAGTCACTTCGTCTTTTCTTCTTTGAATTGTATTCTTTAACTTAAGTGTACATGATGTTTAAATATTTAAAATCCTGAATAATATATGTATACTAATGTTTTTCATGGATTTTTTTATAGAAAATATAGTAAATAATTGATATATTATCCATGACAAAATAGTTTCAATATTTACTAGTATACATCCCCTTTAAATATGGATTTATCAAGTACAGAAAGGGATTCATTTTCTTGACCTGTGAATAGTGAATATAAAAATGTTCATTGTTTAAATTCCATTTTTGAATGTATAAATAGATTCAACACATTAAAAATTTACTTGAACACTTGAATTGTATAAATTACACAACTAAAACTTACAATTCTAACAAATATTTGTCACATTTCAAATTACTTAAAAATATACCCTAAAAGGAGCCAAAGTCTAGAATAGTGAAACTACTTGAAATGTTACATATTAATTTTTTTTTTTTTTTTCTATATAATACTACCTAAGCAAACACGAGGATTTGAACTGGTGACCTATTGCAAGGAGTGCCTTAACAGTACACCCATTCACCGTCAATCCAAAGCCCCATGGGCTTTACATATTAATTTTATATTAAGAATTGAATGAATTATATTATATAAATAAAATGTTAAAGAATATCAATCAATCTCTTACTTTCTTAAGGTTTGATAGACTATATTGGACTTAGTAGACATTAATCATCATCATCATCAAAATATCAGTAATCTCATTGTGTTTGTTGATGACATTACAACTTGTAAAAATATTCCACTCTCACTCTTAACCATAAATAAAATATTTAGATATTAATGTGAAATAACATAAAGGTGAATGAATGAAGATGGGTTACACTTTTGGGCCAAATGATAAATTTTAATTTTTTTTCTCTTTTATTGAATTGAAGCCCTCAAAATTCATATAAGCATTGTGAATTTTGATTTGGTGTAAAAAGAAAAATTGTGGAGCATTATGTTGTTGTCCTAATGATATTTTTTTCAAAACAATTTAGTGTCATATAATATGTTAATTTACCATTAATGAAATTTTTGTCCTAACAAATTTTCACACATAAGAGGTATGCATGTGTTCGCATAGCATAACTTAATCTAAAATCTGTGATTTATAATATATATATATATATGATACCATGTTCAATCATATATATATATATATGATTGAACATGGTATATATATATATATATATAATATATATATATATATATATATTATAATATTTATATATATAATATATATGATTGACATTGTAATGCACATAGAGATAATATTTTATATTAATTTTTTTTTTAAGGTCAAAATTATATTTTTTTTAATATATTTCTAAGTTGGAAAAAATAATATTCAATTGCATTTTGAGAGACAGATGTTCATTTAAATTTTTATTTTATTTTATTTTATTTTTTAATTTTATTTTTTTAAATAAATTGAAAAACCAAGAGTACTCTTTTGAAGAGAACTCTTTTGTTGCGTATATTTTATGTTATTGATTCTTTATTCAATCTCTTTGAAACTGTCCAAAACAAAAGAAATATGTTTAAAATGAATTAGATGAAAAATATCATATGAATTCGAAAATGGCAAATTGATATGTCATTGTATAGAGGATTCCTTCGTGAATCCAACATGATCAATCCTGCCACTTAAAGCTAATTTTTTCCCTAAGTCTGGGTACAAAGTGGTGTTGCAGAGAAATATGCAAAAAGGATGTTGAAATTGTGGTGTTAAGGACAGAAGCTCAACCAAGCGCTTAACACACTCAATCGAGTGCCAAAATTATAATTTCAAATAGCTTGATCGAGAGCCATTTACACGGAACCAAGGGCTCGATCGAGCCCTTGGCAAAATAGAGTTTTCACAGGTCTATTTTTTAAGAATAAGATCCTTATGTGAATCCCATAGATTTAGAATAAAAATAAAATAAAATTTAATTCATTAAAAAATACCATGTGGTGGCAATGTCACTACCCTTTTTTATTTTGCATATTGCCACATGTTCTTTTTGTTTATTATGCATGAATGACATGGTGTGAAAATAATATTAAAAAATAAAAATCTTAGTGTATGTATATAATTAATACATACATTCATATGTATTCACCAAGTGTGTGATCCTTATTGCTAACTTTTTAACATAAATGTTTGAGATTGTTACTAAATGTTAAGTCTAAACTTTAATTATGCAAATTTTACAATCTTGAATATGTACATGAGAGTATGCTTCTCGTTACAAAATTTTTAACAACCACCTTGAAATATGTAATGAAATTTCAAGAGAAAACTTTAATTATGTTGTTAATTAAATGAAAATATATACCTCGTCACTAATTGATTAGATTTTGTATATTTATAATTATAATTTATCCATTATATTCAAAACTTATTTGCTTAAACTTTAATTATGTCGATATAATTTATCCATGTTTGAACTGAAACCCTTTTTAAGGCACTCATCAAAGTTTTTTTCTTCTGAATTGGATCTATTGAAAAAAGGTTGGCCAAAAAGTTTTTTCCAAATTGACCTTATTCCTATTGGGACTAGATGAAAACACGTGCTCAAGTAGAAATGATTTGTCTTGTATTTGGTATTAAGGCCCATAATCTACAGGAAAGAGAGGAACACATATGGGAAGAGTTTAAAAGATTATCTTGATTTGGTACGTGGAAAACCTGTCTTTTTTGAGGCATTTTCTCTACCCTTTCTTACCTTGAAAAGTGTCACCTTGCATCCTTGAACCAATAGACATCTTTTCGCTAACCTCGCCTCCTCTGTCCCTCTATACCAACAAAGGGTAGTATAGGAATATTCACCTATTATCCATCGATTATGTCTTCTGGTCTGATCTTAGGCCTTGACTCACCCTCTGTGGACAAACCCTTCAGAGGAACCATTAGGTTTTTGGGGTTGTCAGTGTCCATTAGTTCCAGTGATCAAATGTACTCTTTCCATGTGATTGATAGGGTCATTAGGTCAAATTTTTATAGTTTCAAATAAATTTTCAAATAAAATTTGATGATTGGTCAGTTCTAGTTCATTACTACTCTCTCCATACTCAAGGTCATAAAATGTTGGCATGCTCTTGTCATCACTCCTTGTGATGGGTCACCAAAAGTGTGACTTGATCATAATTAAAGGTCATCATATCATTGCCATGCATATTGAAAGGTTTCAAAGGTATATAATCATGGTCTTAGATATCCCTTTGGTGTCATCATTAGGTCATATCAACAATGAGTCATATAGGAGCCATGTCATCACAATAGTCATCATCATGGGAGTAGTAATTAGGGAAAAAGTGTTCAAAGAGTTTTCTAAGGTACACTTATCACCTCATGAAGATGTAACCTTTCCTAATAAAGTGATAAAGTTGCAGCACAATACTTGACAAGGGCCTCCATCATCCAGTAAAGCAAAGGACAAAGGTAAAACAATGATTGGTTTAGGTGAGTAGGTTGAAGACAAGGAGCCATTTCCCTTATCAGTACAAAAAGAGCTTCTTGACCCTATAGTTGCAAGCATTGGTAAGGATAGGGAATATTTGCTGGAGGAGGTCAATGAGCACTTGGAGAAGATCCTAAGGAAGGAAAACATAGCCACAAACCTTCAGAGACACATGGCTAGACATTACTACACCAGGAACTGGATTTCCAAAATTAGGGTTAGGAAAATGAAAAGGAAGCTAAAGAAAACCCTAACTAAGCTGAACAAGAGGGATAACTTGGATGTTCTTGACGATCCATCTATAGTTTTCTAGGCCATCACTCAGAGATGCTAAGAATGAAGTTTCAGCCAATTTTGAGAAATTTTGATCAATTTTGAATTTTGGGTCAGTTCTGGCAATTTCAATTGTATAAAAACACAGTGCCTTGGTGTTGTGATTTTCCTTAGGACATCCCAATTACAAGTGGATTACATTATTGGATGGATCTTGACCCCTACAACATGGATATGTACTTGGTTTTCCATGTCATCTCTTAGTTTTGGAGGAAAACTCAAAAAACATGTTGTTTTTCACACTTCTGCCACTATTCTGAGGGAGGCGTTGTGCTTCTGGGAGTACTTTCGGGAGAATCAAGTTTAAGGTGGCTTGGAGGTTAATTTTCATTAGGTTAAAGGTTCTAAGATCTACTAGACATCCAGGGCTATCTACATCAACCCTCAGATCAACTTGAAGATGCATAAAAATGATCCAAAATGGCTTCACAACAAGTACGTGGCACTTTTATGAAAGAGGCAGAATTTTGAGGTTTTGATCCAAACTCAACATTTTATGATGTAATTTTACCTCCAAGGCACTTTTTTTTATGATATAATTGAATGTAATAATGATGGTTAAAGTTAAATCCATCTAAATTTCATAGTAATTAATGCTTGTGAAGTCAAATTAGTCAGTTTAAGCTAAACATGGAGTTGGTTTCTAACCTCCCTAGTTTTAGGTATGGTTAGAGATTTTGATGTAAATAGTTCCTATGATGATGAATTCGACCCCTGAGAGGGGGAAATTATATTTTTATCTATATGTAGCTAATTTCAAGTGAAATGAGGGGTTGTACATTTGAGAGTGAGAGGCTTGGAACTAGTGTACAATTTGCAGGAATAATACAAGAAGTTGCAGTTATTATCCTGGGATTCTTGTGGGATGTTTTTGTGAGAGTGTTTTTCCTCTATTCTATCATCAAATTGAATATATATTTCTCCTTATTGCCATATATATGCTTTCTTGTGATCATCTCATAGTTGTTAACAGAATTCATAAGTCTTATGCTCTGTTCTGATGAGATTTTCATGTTATGTGTTCTTTCTTATGATAAATGAATTCAAATTTCATGCTCATTTTGATCCCTCCCTATTCCAACCCTATACCACAATCAAAACTCCAATATGTCATTGATCATACCTAGCTTGCCCCATTGTATCTTTGCAACTAATCTTTAGAAACCCTGACCTAGTTCCCAAACCCATGATCGTGGTCCCACAAACCCTAAAATCAAACCCTAATGAGCTGAATACCTAGCCAAAGATCTATTTTTCTCTCTAGTCACTCCATTGGTTGTCAGATTAGAGAGAGAGCCCTCTCTTATTCGATAGGGATAACTACCAAGTCCAAAGTTGGTATGAGGTTACCTCCTTGGCTTCCTTTCTCAACCTTGGGACACTGAGGAGTGCTAACAGGGGCATTAGATTCTCACCAATGTTTGCATTACTGAAGCCAACATTCTCACTTCAGCTTCATCCAAACCTACTCGCGTTGATTATTTAGTTCATCTTTTTCAATTTTGAACATATCAAAGGTATTACATACCTAGTAATTTGAAATTACGAAGCTTAAAAAGAAGTGGAAAAAATGGAGGAGAAGTAAGTGCACCTGACCCATTGGGTTATGAATATATCAACTACCTTGGTATTGAAATTTGATGGAGATTCAAAACCGACCTTTTCTAGCCGAAATTAATTGACCTTATTGAGTTGATCAAACTCTTTATTCAATATTGATTGAATTTTTTTCGGATTTCTTTTTATGATAATCTTCTCCCTTCCCTGGACAGAAAGAGATATAAATCCTGAAGTAAGTCCATTCCGAGCCGAATTATAGACACACTGTTTTCTAAGCGAAATTGATACCCAAATGAAATACATGATTCTGTTAGGATGTACTAAATATTCTCATATGAATGTACATACATTTTACTTTTATGATTAAACCGGTGAGAAATGGATTGAAATTAGGATGTTAAAAGAGAAAACAAAGGGGAAAACGAAAAATTATCGGCGTGAAAACACAAAGCACTGCCCTTGAAATAGGAATGGATCCCAAAGAAATCATTTTCTTAGAAATAACATTGGTTTCTTAGAGGATTTATATTGCATCACATATTGTATAGAAAATTGAGATTTTTTTATCTATATTTTTTCTAAACGATATGAACTGGTATGAAGATCCCAATGAATTGGGTGTTTTTGTATGATCGAATCAATTAGTGTGAAGAAGACTAACACGCCAAACCCTAGGAGTCCAAAAAATGATTAGAAGGGATGTAGTGTAGTTTGGTAGTGTGTTTTTTTGGTACAAAATGTTGCAGGTTCAAAACTTGTCATCCCTAAATTTCCCTTCTTTCCTACGGAAATAAATGAACGAAAGATTATTTGATATCGATTTGCCTGGAACATCAAATAACCAAATTGCATCACATCAGTGTTTGGCTCTAAGGGCTCATGTTTCCCATGAAGAAAGAAGGCTCAGGTGTCTATTTCTATTACACAAATAGAAATATTTTCATCGAAATATGAAAATGACAAAGAATCAGATGCAGTCTGTTACTTTTCCCTTCAATCACAACAAGGAAAATATGCATTTCATGAAAAAAAGGAGCGTCTTTTACCAGACTCCTAGCACTCCTAAAACAATAACCTAGAACATTAGGGGTGGGTGCTGACCTGTGATTGATTTGCTAACAAAAAAGAGGCATTCAAAATGGATTACAAATTCCCGAATAAATGATAATATATTTATATAGAGGGAGAAAGAGAGTGAACATGATACCGTAAAAATTGTAATGTTGATGCCAAAAAAATACAACATTAATAACCAACAAGAACTAGGAAAATATTTAACACATTACTAATCACATACAAGTGAACCAAACACCTCCATAGGCTTTGTTAAAGTTTCCCTATTCCTACTAAGCATTGACCTCTTGTACTTAGTTGGCCTCAGATGGGTATTTGCAATCCACCCATAGATTATATGATTAAAATTAGAGTTCGTGACATGTCGAACTTGTTAAATATAAGGTTTCATAGTTTATCCACAACACTTTGAATGGAACCTATAAATAATCCTTGGACCCAAACTATTAAGGGTTTTCCATTTTATCAAATCATCGCATAAAAAAAATTCAACCTTTTTATGATCTACAAAATTTTGACCTCATTGCCAGAGTAATCTATATAAGGTTATCTAGATAAGAGCATGGTATTCCGAAAAAATACTACAAACATATTTGAGGCTCAATGATTACCACGAAATGGTAACCAATCTACAAAAAAGTGCTTTGGAACCCTTACCCCATGATCTTGCATGTAATAGGACATTTAGGTCCACTAGCCCTCTTCTTTGTCATTTGGTATATTAGTCTCCCACCTACCATGAACAAACAATAAATTCCACTAAAACCTGCACAAAATCTATAATAGAGATAATGACTTGTGTAGACCATAGGCACACCTTTTAATACAACATAGGGGCTTGATCGAGCTTCTATGCTTGATCGGGCCATAATGTCAAGCTAAACAATAGCTCGATCGATGATTTGTTTTTAACCCTCAATCGAGCTATGTTTTGATGCTCAAGGAAATCAATTGAGCACTTAAAAATGGCATGATCGGTCAACTTTAACAACTTGATTAAGCTCTGTTTTTTCACCTAAAAGCATCTTCCCTTGCCAAAAAAATGTAAGCTTTCTCCATGCTTTTACCCATAATTTTATATCAACTTAAAAAAAAAATGTAATTAAAAGTATTAAAAAAGTGTTATATTTTCACTTTTAAGTGTGTTGAAGATGTATAATTTGATATTTTTAATTAAAAAAATATTGAATACAAATATATATATATATGTGTGTGTGTGTGTGTGTGTGTGGGGAAAAATAATTACAATAATTCCACTCAACCTCCCAAACCTTTAATTTAAAAAAGAAAAGGCACATCTCTATACGTTTTCCTCATGTTGGACACATTTTTTTTCTTTTTTAGTTACTTTACCTGATATAAAATTATGTTATTTCACATGAATATCCAAATATTTTGTTTATGGTTAGAAAGTGAGAGTGAAATATTTTTACCAGGATGGAAAGAATTACATGTCTCTATCATATTAGGGTGTAAAATGGGTCAATCTTTTTTAAGGAAATGCAAGAAATATATAAATAAATCAAATTAAAAAAAAAAAAAAAAAAATTGATATTTGAAATATTATAAACTTTAGATTATTTATTTTTTTAATAAAATTGTTATAATATATGATATATGAAATGAGATTAATTAAATTAAAATTTGCAACTAATATTAATATTTATAATTTTAATTTTCAATAATTTAATTGAGTTGTTTAATATGTCACTTTTTGAAAAAAAAAACGGATTTATTTTTTTGATTTAATTTGTCTAAAATCCTACAAGAATTCATTGAAATCATAAGTTTGATGAGTAAAATCTGCACAATCCAAGTGCCTTAGGGGTTTTTCAAGGTGCTGAATCCATGTATGTAGTCAAAAAACCAGTATAAAAAACAAAAATCAAGATTTCACCTCAAATTCCCCCCAACCAAAAATCACATTAAAGACAACTCCTAACTTAATACTTAAAGTGTGAATTGTTTTTTGATAGTTGAGAAATAGATTTAACACAATCAAAAAACCCAATTTTAAAACTTTACAAATATAACCAAAATTTCTAACTATTTCAATTAGATTTTATCAAAATCTTACTGAAATTTTTATTATTTTCTAAACAAAATTTCAGATAAATTACCATGTTTTTGTCTTGATAACTTGCTCCCTAACAATTTCGCATGTGTTGCTTTGCACAGGCTGGGACCCACGGGGGCGTTGTAGATAGGTTGCTTGAATTGAATTCCAAGCCTAAGCTCTTCGCTAGAGATAAATCTAACACACACATATATGATAGGCTTCAAGCTGCAAAAGTTTCGCGACAATTCCGGTAATGAATGTCGACGTCCCCTTCTAAAAGGGAGACAGAGAGGTGGGCCCATACAGCTAGAAGGTTATGAGAATTTGAGAATCTGCAATGGGATAAGGGTTGCAATTGAACATGGCCAAAAGGCTGTCGCTGATAAGAAAATGGGGTTATAGGTGTAAAACAGGTATAACTTTCAAAAGTATTTGCTTCAGACCCTGATCAAGATTATCCCATAGGGATTCTTGTTGAGGTCCCTCGAACCGAGAATAAAAAAAAGTAGGTGTACATAAGTTTCCTGGACTGTTCCACAGAAGCAGCTGAAAATATAAATAGCATCACTATATTTTTTTTAAAAGAAAGAAACTCTTCATTTCTATTCATATAAAAAGAGAATACATTATCATAAAGATATGGTTGTATCAGTCTTCAATTTTCTAAGATGAGAAATTCAAGAAAGAAGATCAATATATTTTAATCAGTCTGCTACTTATCTATCCCTTGAATAACGTAAACATCAAAAAGAGTAAACTACCAATCCTATCACCTACATGTTACTATCAAAAAAACTCAAAAAAGAGATGCCCTCTGTATCTTAAATCCTCCGCCAAAAAGAAAAAAGATGCCCTATTCCATACACATCACTAAAGCTGTGAAATGTTTGTAAATTTTTTTTTTCCAGGGTGAAAAAAGCTCGATAGTATTATATAAGATGTATAATGAACAAAATATTACATCATAGCAGAGAAAATAGGTCCGACCAATTCTGAAAACAAAGGATTCCAGATAGGTCTGATCCGAAGATATTCCACAATATGGCCAAATAGATAGATATATGACAGCATTATACATAATATGGAGATACCACAGCTTCAATAGGAAGATGTAGAAGAAAAAGCCACAATCATTATAATCCAGAAAAATATAGGATCTGTTTATCCACCTGCATGAACATCAGTGGCAGAGACAAAAATAACAGAAGTACAGTGTACAGGAAAGACATACCTGGGATCTGCAATGAAACTTATAGGTTATGTACCAGGGAGTGAGAATTTTTGAATGAGAAAACTTTCTGCTTCAAATATTACCACCATGTTACGGATGCTCGGTTGAGTTCTTAGACAATATATCACCCTGGAAGTTTTGTGATCTATAGATATGTCAAATAGAGTAGCCCTCCATCTTTCATCATAGAGACGTGATTCTATTCATCCAACCGACCGGATGCTGCTTTTTGATATGGTGCTTCTCGGTGACATGATCAATAATGACTTTGGAGTCACCACAAATCTGAAGAGATTGAATATTTAGAAGATGGCATAGGGACATAAGACTTGCCAGAACCATAGCCTCTGCTTTGATATTGGTACCCTTTCCTCCGTTCCAGAAAATTTGATGTTGCAAATTATTCTCCATAATAATATGTACCTCGCATCCACAAATATCATTTTGAGCTGCCCCGTCAAAATACGCCCTTGGAAAAACCATATGTTCTGGAGATCATTTTTTTTTATTTGACATATTACTCTGAATAGATTTTGTTGGGATAGAGTCGAAGAAAAAGACTATGTTATCAAAAACTACCAAGAAAGGGTCATTTTTGTCCTGAAAAATAATATAATTCCTCCACTTCCATATGCACCAGAGGACAAGAAGGATGGCAGGCCTCCATGTTGCTTTTTGACAGCTCCACCAAATAAAAGCTTCTATTATAGAGGCATGAGAAACATAGGGGAAACCAAAATGTGCAGTTAGGCCTCGCCAGAGTTGCTAAGATATATGACAATGAAAGAACATATGAAAATTGTTTTCTTCAGCCAATTTGCATGCATAACAATAACCAGGACCATACCAATTTATCTTTTGTAAATTATCCCATGTCAAATTTTTGTTATGGAATACCAACCATGAGAATAAGATAGTTTTTTTACGACAACTAGTCTTCCAATAGTTTACTGGAAAAATGGGTTGAGATTGTGCACATTTAATACTGATAAGGTTTGAATAGATCTCTTTAACAGTAACAGGCTCGAATGCACTTTTGTCTTTCCAAATGAGAACATCATCATCCAACATGCAGCAGAAACCACAGTTTCTCAAACAACACCTAACCTGCTCCCACTGTCGCGCTAGATCACCTGACAAACCCATACATGTGGAATCCTTCCAAATTGGGATAGGACCCAGCCATGCCGCGATTAGCTTATTCCAGGTAAAGAACCCCTTTCTATGAAAGAAATTAATAAGCCTCTAAGATATATAGATGTCATCTTCCCCTCCCAAGATCGGATCAATGCCTATGAGGATCTTATTCCCAGTTTGAAAGCTCCAGACCAAATTTTTTAGGAAGAATAATTCGACCTTACGGAAACTCATCCAGATTGCAGATTCGTAAACAACTCTGATCTTACCCATCCTGAACCAGAATGAAATATCTTTGTTTGCCATGTATTTTTTCTTTATAGTCATGCTCCATGGCCCATCCCCAAAGATACCCCTCCAAAGAGACTTGCATATTAATGCCTTCCTGAAAGTCCTCAGATTGAGAATGCCCCACCCACCTAACTTCTTTGGAATTGTAATATCAGATAATTTTGTTAAATGATATTAAATGATATTTCCTTTTCTCTGATTGACCTCCCCAAATAAAATTTGCAGATAGTTTGTTCATCATGTGAATGACCTTGCAGGAATAGAGTATAGATTAGCCCAGTAAACAACGAATTGAACCAAAACCGATTGAGTTAGCACAACTCTACTTGCCATGGAGAGACATTTATATTCTCACACAGAAATCCTTTTATAATATCTGTCCAGAATCCAGAGCCAACCCGATTTGGAATATCTATTAGCTTTTAATTGGAATCCAAGATATTTCATCCCATCCTTGATGGATCTCGCTTCAATCCCAAAAAGTGAAGTTAAATATTCAATAAGGTCCATGTTAACATCATTATGATAAAAGGATGATTTGGATTCATTTATATGCAACCCTGTAGCTTTTTGAAACCGATCCAATATGTCATGGAGACATATCCAAGTCAGTTTGCATAGCATGCCAAATATAAGGATGTCATCCACGAATAAATGGTGGGATATAAAGTTATTTCTACATATCTTCATAGGACGGCACCTATTTTCCAAGACCGCCTTGTTGATACTGAGACTTAATGAGTCCATGGCCAATATGAATAATAATGGAGAATCTTATGGTTAGTTTTCGAAAGGAATCCATCATATTAAATGTATGATAGTTGCATGTATTATTATTTTATTTATAAAAGTTCCTTGAAATTATCAATAAAAAGGAGACATACGAATTGTCTCATCCTCCAAGACAATCAATATAGAGATTCCATTAACGTGAACAATTAAGTTCCTTAGAAAACTTAAAAGTCAAGCTAATATGGATGTCCCTCTGCTTTCTGAATTGAAATACAAAATGCTCCCCAGCACGAAGCATGGTGGTCCAATAACTTATTGAGAGTATAACTTTAATGGTTGCTTGTCTAAAAATTTTAAATTTCGTGGATCACCGAATTTACAAGTCACCTTGGAATACCAAATTTATTGATGTTGGATTTTTATGATTTGATAAAGTCGACAAATTGTTATTTTGTAATTTATTAGGATCTCAAAAAGATAACGATAATGGTTTAGGAGTTTAATAAATACAGGTAACGATAATGGTTTAGAAGTTTAATAAATACAGCTTTTGGTGTACGTAAAAACTTCAACATAATATTTTGGGTTTTATTTTCAGTGTAATTTTTTTATTTACTTTTAAAAACTGGTTAGATTTTCACTCACATAATTAAAATAGATATCCGCTCTAGACTATTAAAAAAATTAATAATAATAATTAAAATTTTACAAATATATATTAATTTTAATAAAACCTAAAATTCAACAAAATATAATATAATATTGAAATATATAATATTTAATGTATTATAACAAAATACATATTACTTACTTATTAAATAAAAAATTACTATAATTCATCTCTCAAATTATAGTAATTTTTTACTATACTTATGTCAAATTGCTATATAATTCATGGATAGTTATGTAACAATGCAATGTTCCTGAATGGTTAGGATAGATAGTGATATTCACCAATGCTTATTTCCCATTATGTTTTTTGGCATGGTTAACTTATTTTAACTATGGTTGACTATGGTTGACTTTAGTTTACTATGATGGATCATGGTTGATTATGTTTGACTATGATAGGCCATGGTTGACTTTGGTTGAATATGACTAACTTTTGTAGACCATAGATGTGCATGGGTCAATATGGTTGGCCATGTTGACTATCTTTTATCTTGGGTGCCCATGGTGAACTATGACTATGTTGATTATGTCAACTTAAGTTGAAGGACTATATTCCTCAATAATTATGTTGCAATATAATGTTTCTCAAAAATAAATCATGATTATGCATAATAGAATAAGATAAGATTAGATTGTAATAATTTTATATTTATATTGTAAATATAATATTTATAGAGAAACTAAATTATATTGTTGTATTTTATATTATAAATATCAATATTCTTTCACACACTAACTACCTTCTTATTCTTATATATTCAACAAAAATTCTATAACAATTAATACGATGACCATTCTCTAATATTTATAATTATTCTAAAAATTCAAAAAAAAAATCCATACACTAAATAATACAATAATTAATAATAAATTACTAGCCAACAAAAATCTAATAAAATTTATTTATTTATATTATTATATTAAAGCTTTCTGCATACAAAATATATCCATGTTCTTAACCCTGTTAATCTAACAAGAAAAAATACCATAAATAACAACAATATCTACTTGGCTCCTTAAAATCTTTTAAGAAGCCATTCATATATACCAAAGATGAGTATTATAATCACAATTATTTCCCATTGATTAGAAACACCAACTATAATTATTCCCCACACCCGTAGTTTCTTAATTATTTTTTAATATGAATGATATCACCACCCATAACGGTGAGAAATTCGCCTGATAAGAAGCTAGGGACCATTTCTGTTGACACCTGATCATAGGGATTGGGTGAACAACTGTAATTAATATAAATAAATAATAGAAAAGATGAAGAGTCACCGGGAAATGAAATGAAGAGTCTCTCCCTCATGTATATAATAATGACCCATCTGAATGAATATCATAATTTGTTTCGAGGAGTTACCTCCTAGTCTGACATGATATCAGAGCCAGTACCATTTTTGACTTCCCTTTTTTAATTTGTAACTCCTTCCTGCCTCTATTCTACATTTTTGTAGACTGTCATCTCTGTAAAATCTCTGTAATATTGTCCCTATGTACCAAATTTTTGCGCTACATCCTCTGTCTACCCTCAGTGCGTTACAATTTTTTTGAAGTATGCATGGCTTGAGCTCTAGTGCGGTGCAGTACAACGACTATGTATATTCCTAGAGTTGCGTTCAACTATGTATATTCTCGGAGCCGCATTGAACTATGGTAATATTCCCAGAGCCGCATTCAGCCCTTCCTCCATACACAGTTGACTCCAACACGCTGCCTCGACCTCTCCCATACGACCTTGCTCTACTGGTATACACCATATGCGCTGAGTTTTGTGCTAGTATATTTTCAAATTTGTCGAAGGCTTTTAAATACGTTGAATTCCACTCTGGTTAATACCTCCACAAACCACCCGACTCTCAGTTGGTAGTACCATGGCCTCCATATACCTTTGCCTCCATACACTTCTCGACTCTACACAGCGTGTATGACTCCTGCCTTAGCGTATTAATATAACTCCTCTTGTGTTAAACGTAGTGGCCTCCCCCGCGCGGTAATACCACTCATGTTTTTAACAATCCCGTTGTTGCAAAATATATGACTACGACCGCTCCATGATATGTCGTTGTTGCTGTAATGCTGTGTTCTGGCAGCGGTATTTTTGTGATTGTTGTCGTTGTTGATGAGATTTTCTGGATGTATACACAGTGAATTTATTTTCGTGGCTTTTGTTGGCAATGCTGTGTTCTGGCATGCTATTTTTGGTTCAAATTAGGTGAAGATTGATATATCACTGTGGGATATATTGTTGTTGCTGCAATGTTGTGGTGTTGCTGCATTGTATATGTGTATGGTATTGAATATTAGAGTCGGCGTATGGTGAATGCTATTACGCTAAATGATATTTCAGTGTATGGTATTACATTTTGTACAATGATATCTCTATCTCTATATATCAGAATCAATTTATTTTTTTAGGAGTAGAATTTTGCAGCAGAAGTATTTTTTTCCACAATACACAGATTTTACAATGCATTCAATCATATCTATTGTGGGAGTATGTTATGCTTCTTAACCTGCAAAGTAATACCGAATAGAGAATATGCGAAGAAAGATACCCAGAACACAGAATATGCGAAGAAAATATACCCAGAACACATAATAGCAATGATTTTATTACTCAGAGAGAAATGTTCATAGGCCTCTTCAAGGGGGGCAACCTCCAATAGAGCAGAGCTCGATTACAAAATAAGACACGATGCTCCTCGCAGGAAGTCTCTATCCTTTATATATGACTCATACATGCAATACCACGGGCCAATACCGT
>APFE031497436.1:0-28034 GCA_000404065.3 Pinus taeda
GATCCAATTGCAAACTACATGGAACTTCTGCTTGACCCAAGTTCTATAGCATACTTTCTCAGTGAAGACCACATACATCAATAGCAACCGTTATACGCCACAATTTTGGTTATAAGGGCATATACCCGAATGATGCTTTTACGTTCAGAAACTATCAGTCAGCAAGTTCATCTTGTTTCTCAGTTGCTTAAATGGCTACACTGGTTGTTTGATTTCACCTAACGGCAAAGTAAGTACTCGCTAGGGTAAGTAGGTAGGAAAAATAAGGCACCCGTAGAAAACAATTTTGTAGAAGACAGCAAGAACTAAAGACCAAGGCGTTCTGACCTACTGTTCTTGACTTCTCACAAGGAGAATCCATCCCCAAGTGGAGCCACTATTAGCTTTCTACCACAGCAGGCTACTCATATTTCATGATTGACATTTTACAGGCCAAATATGTCATACATTGCATGCTGCAATGCTCCATATTTGCTTAACAGTCTCCAAGCGAATAAGGCAGCTTCAAATTCATTTAATTGCCTTCCAAATTTTGTAAAGTTATCCCGGTATCACCATTTTTCAGTTAAAGGGAGGACCAAATAGCCTAATCTTGGCCTCCTGAGGTTTAAATTTCCTGTTTTAGAATATAGGTAGAGAAGCAGAGGAGCCCAAAAGCTTAATCTGGGCCCTGGAAGAAATAAGGGTAGTATGTAGATAGGAAAGCATCAAAAGAAAAATGAATGATGGGTTTGCAAGTCTAATTGCACCCCAAACAAAAGAAGAAAAAATGTTAGGTAAGTAGGCTGGGTAGGTAGTTCTGAGGTTGCTGAATCCTAATTGCTGACCAGTTCTAGATTTTCAGGTGTCATATCATTCAAGACACAATCAGTAAGAATTTGTATGAAAGAAGCTCAAAAGAGGTATAGCTAATTCCCCTTCTCTGATTCCCCCAATCATTAACTAAATTCCCCAAAAGAGGTCAAGATCTTCTTGACACCTCTTCAGCTCCATCATTTTCATAATGCTAGTTTGGGTAAAGATCTGCTTTACTCAAAGTTGTTCCGTACTTTCTCTAAAGCACGGTTCTACCCCCTTATAACAGCTTAAGGTCTCCTGAACTTAGCGCTTTCTTACCACCTCCATATTAACCACTAACATTATTATTTAGCTCCCTATTCTTTCCATCCCCTTATTAATATTAAGTAAAATCCCACTACGTAATATCCCTCCCCCTGGTTGAAAAATAACCATAGGCACCCTCGGGAATTGCTCAGTTTATCTGAAACTTAGCAAGAACCCTTGACCTCCAAACCATCTCCCAAATACAATGGACTCTTTCCAAAGTATGAAATCCCTCTGAGGTAATCGAACCCCTTTCAGAACCTCGAAATGCCCTTCGCGCCCACCCACTTGCTCTTCTTTGCCCAAAGCTTACACTCCGCAGAACCTTAAAGCCAGATCGCATCGCAACATCGCACTTTCCTCTCCATGCAGGTTATCACCCATCCGTCACCACCCGACGCGATATTGCGATATCGGCGGTCGGCGGTCACAAGCGCCGAATGTCCAACTCAAGCACCCTCCGTTCCCCGCCGATGCGATATTGCGATCGCATCAGAGCTTCTTGATCGCATTACCTCCAGTATCAGCACCTCACCACATCATTCTATACCAGGGACCCACCACAGCTGATGTCATCTGCCGTACAGCTGACGTCATGCTGACGTCAGCAGCTAGAAAGCCGAAACTTCGCGCAGGAAGAAAAATCGCACTTCGGAGCTCCAGAACAAGAAACAGAGGCAATTTTCGATGCGCGATTAGCGCGCATCGCTATGGGAAATAGGCCGTTTCAAGGAATCTTCAGGGAATCTTTTGATTTATTGGCCCCTTGTGCGCCGAAAAGCCCGAAAATCACCCGATCGTGCCAAAGTGATCCGGTTTAAAGACAGCAGCAGATCAATGATAGAGTTTAAAGTGTATCATATCAAGTCATCAAGCTTCAAGCGTGTCAAAGAGTATCAGTCGACGACAGAAGCCATCAATGTAGCGGCAAAGAGTATCAGCGAAAATCTTGAGCAGCGGCCCGAAGCAGGAGAACATTTAATATCTTCCAGCAGATTCATACAAAGAGGGCGAAGCCATTGGAAGCCCTCAAATCATAATTATTGCACATTTAACTCACACCAGAGCTGAACTGCAGTTCCCAAAGCACAATCATTCCAGCAGCACCGCATCTAGCCCCCAAGGGCCACCTCATCACCTGTTCCGATTCAGCTGCCCCCAGCGCAGCCAAAAGATTTTACTTGCATTTAATTCCAGCAACACTTAGATTTTTGAAAAGTTCTAAGCAGACCTGTCAAGGTCACTTGTAATGATGTCTTTCCGATATTTTGCTTATAAATACCACCCTGAGTAATGTTGTGAGGGGTTGGTTGGTTGGTAGTAGTTGTTGGTCAGTCTTCTTTCCAGCATTGTCTCCGAGCAGAGACTCATACTGTAACTGTTATAATTTCCATAATCAAGGATTGCTGAAAGCATGGATTGCGAAACTACTTGATGTTTTCTCTTTGCCAGGGAATGACTACGGAATTTCGGTGCTTCTACATGATCCAATAAGTGTTTCTCTCCTCTGTTTACTTTTATGCTTTTACCGCCAGTCCGCTTCCTAAATCGCAGAAAAAAAGAATAGCTTAAGATTTGTTTCATTACACCTTAAGTTCAATTTCTGCATTTCTCGATGTTTTCTTGAGAAATAGTTATGAGCATGATCTTCTTTACACTGTTTCTTTCACATATGAATGCATGTTTAGGAATTCTTAATTTCTCCTAGGTCCCATTCATCCATTTCTCCTCCTTGTTCAGCATGATGAAATGATTCTCTTTTGCCTTTCATCCCTGATTCCCATACCATACTTTCAGCCAATTGAAAATTGTATCGTGTGTGGCTATCCCGCTCTGTATCCCCTTGTGACCAAGAAAATGCAAGAAAGCCTCAATCTGTGACTCCATGCCAAATGGTTCGAAACTTATCACACCTTACCTTGCCTCTTTGCTTGAGAATCCTACCTCCCATCCAATCACAAAAAACACTCCCTTGAAGCCAGAAAGCTAGCCTAAAATCATCAACTAAGGTTGAATCAAAAGGAGAGAGCCCTCTCCGATTGCAGGTGGGCTAGAACCTGCAATCCAAAGATTGGTTTGTGGTTACCTCGGCCATATCCCTATTTAGGAGCACTAGGGACAACTTGAGTGATAACAGTTATGTCGGCTCTAATTATATTGTGGCCCCTTAGACTCTTATATATACAAAGGAGGTTTTGTCATTTGTATTGTAAAATAATTGTTCATTTTTTTTAATTTAAAGGAGGTTTCCCCCTCGAACAGGTTGATTTTGAAATCGTTGATCTCTGTTTTCTTCTATTTTGTGAGTTGGTTGCATAACATTTGGTATCAAAGCTTTGGATTCTAGGGTTTCAATGCATCAAACAAGTCATCATGTAAGTTTCACTATAACTTCTTTTATATGATGTTTCAAAAGTCAATATTAAAACCCATATGAACTGAAATCATCGTGAACCTCGGGTACAAAGTTTAGATTTTGTCCCACTATATTTTTGAGGATATGATCCAAGGAATTTAGGGTTTTTGCAAGCTCCTGAATTACAACTCAAAGAGGTGACCATGGGAAAATGATCACAAGTTTGTGTTTGTGCATCAGATTCAAATTTAGTAAACTATTATAGAAAGAGATCAAAAGGTAGTAATTTTTTTTTATCTTTTTAAGGTCCTAAAGTCGAAATAGTGACATGTGATACTTCATAAAAATTTTGGACGTAGCCTATAATAGGTCACTATGGGAGATTTGATGTAGCTCCTTCTTGGAGAATCAGATATTGAAACAACTTGTGGGTTTGGAAGGAAGACATCAAAGGATATCATAGGACAAAATATCAAACCTTGGAGATCTGAAATGACAGGGATACGATAGATTGAATATTGAGCTCCTACAAAGTGAAAAAAGGTGTGTAGTCCTTTCAAGATTTCACATAAGTTTGGTTTGAAAAATTAGTTTGAAGTGATTGAAAGGGCACAATGAAGCATAATTATCATTAATTTATTCCCTGAAGAAATAAAATGGAAATACCTAGTAAGCAATCTAAAATTTGTAGCATGACTAATGAAGAAGAGGAAGAAATATAATATGATATATCAAAATTACAAGACCAAGTGCAACAAATTTCACTCTCACAAAAAGTAATAGAAGATAAGATGGATGGTTTAAATAAAGTCAGGGAAGCTAAGATGAATGGCATGGAAGGTATGATGAATGGCATGGAAGCTAAGATGGATGTTACGAAAGTCAATATGGATGGATTGGAAGTAAACATTGAATATTTGAAGAAAGGTATGGAAGGCTTGAAAGCATGTTTGGCAAAGTTGCTACAAGAAATGCTTCCTAATGGCGAAAAGGTAGTAGAGGAAACTCATGATCTTAATAAAAGAAATGTTAATCATGATTTCATATAATATAACTTTGGATTGAAGAAACATCATGTTATAAAGATATATATGTGGAAGTTTGATGGTGAAGATTCCGTAACATGGATACTACAAATAGAGAAATATTTCAATATCCATAATGTGAAAAACACACAAAAGGTATGCATTGCAACTATATATTTGGAATCCAATCAATTTGTAACGCATTGGTAGGAATTACCAATCCTCAAACTCTTAATATAGGACATATTTATAATAAAAGGGTAATAGTAGTAATCGATTCAATTAGTACCCATAATTTTATTCATCGTAAAATAACCAAGGAATTGAATTTCTTCCTACATCCAACACGAGAGTGTAAAGTAATGTTTGCAAATGGAATAACCATACATTTCTATTGAAAGTGATATAATATCAATCTATCCATGGGATAATATGTATTGAATAGTTCAATTCTTTCCATAACAATGGGTGGTGTTGATGTTGTACTAGGACTCCAATGGCTACAATCTTTGGGTATGACAGCTTTTAATTTTCAACAAATTTTCTTGAAGTGTTTTTGGGAAGGAAAGGAAGTTGAGTTAAGGGGTATTGTAGGGAAAATTGGAAAGATAATCAACTCTAACAACATAAGAAAGCTTCTAAATAAATAACAACACGGTGTAGTTTCAAAATTATGTTCACTATAGGTTCCCACATCAAAATTGTCTATTTCTCCAAATCTCGGCAATAATTCCAAGGTATTTTAGACGCCCAATGCCTCCCATGTATCTATGATCATGATCATGCTATTCATTTGATTCCAAGAAGTGTTCATCCAAACGTCAAGCCTTGCATGTATCCATATGCCCAAAAGAGTGCAATTGAACCCATGGTTGCAGAAATCCTAGAGGCTAGTATAATTCAACCTAGTCAACATTCTTTATCTTCTCCAATAGTTTTGTTACATAAGAAGGATGGATCATGTCACATGTGTCTAAATTATAGGGAGCTCAACTACCTCAATCTTAAATATAAACTTCCCATTCCTTTCATTGATGAATTATTGCATGAATTACATGGAGAAATTTACTTCATCAACTTGGATCTTCATTCAAGATATCATCAAATCAAAATGAAGACTAGTGATATTCCAAAATTATCATTAAGAACTCATGAGGGTCATTCTGAAATTTTGATCATGCATTTTGGCCTTACCAATTCACCTTCTACTGTTTGATTAATTCCATTTTCAAACCCCTCCTTAGAAAATTTGTGTTAGTATATTTTGATGATAAACTAATCTACAACAAGTCTTGGAAGGATCTAGGTGATCAAACTATTAGACGAGAAACAATTATGTGCAAAATCCTCGAGAGGTATCATACACATCAAACAAAGATCGCATCTCAAAATCATGACCATCAAAAGTTGATGTACCAAGTTAACCGAACAAGGCACACAATTTTTTTGGTGATTCATCTCCTAGGGTTAGGTTTTTAGATGTTTAGAGTTTTCCATTGTTTCACAATAATAAAAAAATAATGCAACCTAATTGTAACAGAATTCATAAGACATATATCCACCACATATCTTCTCAAAGATAAGCTACTATCGCTATTCCCATTCTACATGTAAACGATTTTTAGTATTTCATGTGATCAAGAGCAAGAGGCAATGAAACAAAGGTTCATGGCACAAGTTGGAATGATGAAGGAGAAGGATTTGGGCTACCTGAGTGTGTTCTGCACTCAAGGGGAAGGAGGGGAAGAAGGAGGGTTCAAATTGCACTCAAAATGGTTGAAGCAGGAGGATTCAGAGCTTCAAGATACATCAATGCACTCAAGAGTCCTAGGAGGACACATGACACAAGTATGAGGGCTAAAGGATGAAGATTTGTGCCTTGAGAGGGCACACATGCACTCAAAGGGTGAAGGGGGTGCATGGGTAATTGTTGAAGGCTGAAGGATGGAGGTGAAGGCCTTTAGGTTTTTCTCATGCACTCAAGGAGGCACATTCCTTTGGGATGAAAGAATGTGCACAAAGGAAGACTTAGTTTCTCAAAATACACAATTCAAAATAAGGAAGGGGAAAAGGATTAAGGAGTGTACTTTATGCTCTTATAGGGTGCATGGTACACTTCTTAGAAATGAAGGAACACAAATAGATTATCAAAAGTATCAAAGGAACACAAGTCTTAATCCATTTAGTTCAAAAGAGTGCTTAACATTAATCAAACAAATCTCTAATCGTTCTACACCTAAGAGACACCTAAGAGACATGTCTACAAGAGCAAGAAAATGAAACCAACAATAAATTAATCCTTAACAACTTTCTTAACAACTTTCTCACACTAATTCATTTAAATCATCAAATCTTCTTGTCCCACACTTGCAAAATCCACGACAAAATGTAATCCATTGCACTCACTAACCAGTCACATTGTATTCAAATGAACTTGCTAAAATTTGACCAATCTTCAATGATGGGGTGATACAAAGGCTTCCCGTGAATGTGGAATCTGTGTCTTAAACAAAGAAAAACAAGAATTATAATAATGGGCAAGTTGCGCGTAAGGAAAATAAACGAGATGAATCGTGCAATTTAATCATACATGTTGTAATCAAAGAACCCTCAATATCTTAGATCTGGAATAACTCAATGGTTTCAAAGAGAAATATCATTAAGGGCTCATCTCAAAACATTAAAGACTTCAAGCCAAAACTACCAATACGTAAGGAAATGATTCCAAATAAAATGTTCACAGCTTCGCCAAGATTTTCAAGGTAAAAATTCTAAAATACTATTAAAACCATTCTCCACCCAAAAAAATCGACATAAGCTGTTCCGGTTGAAACCATGAATTTCCGTTAGGAAAATGGAATAAAAACATTGAGACTATCCAATTCCGTATTCATCCATATTTATTTACACCTCTTCAAAACCACTTAGAAAATTTAATAATTATAAAAGAACCTTCCACTTAGCACCTAAATAAAAATTATCTGGAGATTCCAGATCGGCAAGCTGGACAAGTATTACCAAAATCCAACCATCTTGAAATGCAAGGAGGATGGTAGAGGTGGCCGCAGCGGAGTTGTGATGCCTGCTCACCTAATTTAAAATCGAAATGGCAGATTGGGCAGCATGAACTGATAGTATTATTATTTACCTGATGTTCTGAAATCCTTATGGTGCGCAGCGGTGGAGGGGGAATTCTGCTAGTGTTATGATGGGCTGTAAGGTATTGAAGACGAGAACGTAGCTCACGATGAGTTTGTTGCTGGACCTCAACAAAAGCACGTAGCCTTGTTATTAACTCATCATTATCATGTGTTATATCTCGTCTTGGTTGTTGTTGCGCAACATGAGTTGCTTGGATTTGGTGTGCCTGATCATCATTTGTGGCTATCTCAGTACTTTCTTCGGTGGCCACCTGATCCTCTGCTATAATATGTGAACGAGGGGCACTGTTATGATTGGTTGAAGGTTCAAGTATTCTCCGCACGAAATCTTGCATCTCACGCCCACTTTGTAGTTGGCGTTGAGCAAGAGAGTGTACCATTGGTACTAACTCTCGATTAGCGGCTCTCCGAATATTTTGACTATTTTGAGCGGCTCTCCGAATATTTTGACTATTTTGAGCGGCTAACCGGATAGCTTCTTGTATAACCACCTCGTTCTGACGAAGAAGAGGCAATACGTACTCTAATATGTACATGTTCGCTTCTGCCCCATGACGAACTTCTTCTTCCAATTGATTATCTGGAAGGGTTAGAGCACGACTTGATCTTCCTGAATCAACGTCACTTATATTTCTACCCTCTCGTTGCGAGTCTCTTTCCCCTTGCCCTTCCATTTCGAATAACAGAACTAAAATGGATGCCAAGCCAAAAAGGATTAGATAGGCGATCGCAGACGTATAATTAACCTGTATACTTTCTTCGATAAATCTTTTACGAAGGAAATGAAGATGGAAAGCACCACATGAAGATTAGGCGATGTCCGCTCAAAGAAGCGATAGAAGACGCATTTATTTATACCACTAAATATTACAATAGGGTCATCTTAATGTGCACGTATTAAGTGCCGACATGAACGCTCTCACACAACGATATAAAAAGCTGCAATATCACCCATGGTATCCGCTATGGCATCAATCTCGTTGGGTGTTTAGATAACGTTTTAACTGACTTTTAACTCAAACACTTATTTAAATTATTTCATTTTTATCTTTTGGAGATTTATTTATTTATTTTAATTTTTAGTAATTTCTAGTTCTAATAAATAGTTATTCGAACTAATCATTATATATTTATATAAAAAAGTAGGATCTTCAATTTAACTAATTCCCATTAAAATTATAATTTTTAATTATTAAAAGATACTGTTTTAACTAACTTTTAACTTAAACATCTTCTAAAATTATTTCATTTTATATATATTAAGGTTTGGTCACGATGATAACTAACTTCCTTTAAATTATTTGGATGACTTTTTTACTATGGCCCTAAGTCAAAATTAGTTGTTGGTCAAGATAGCTGTTGGAGGATGTGCTCTGACTATTTAACATGCAAAGTTGGATCTTTTTCTTCAACTCGTCTTCATGATGGTCCTCATGATGAACCACACTCGTTGGTTCGAAAACAAGGGTCTTTCCATATGTGATTTAAGCTGAAATTCTTCTTATAACTATGATGGATCACAGAAGCCTCAATTCTACAATTGATAAATTTTACTTATTTATATAAATTTGTTTAGAATGATTAATTGCTGTTGGAATCGGGAAAAAATCCACTTATCTTTATTTTATATGAATTAGTTGAGAAATTTATAAGAAACCGTTAGAAGAATATAACTTTTTTGAATGATAAAAATGTGGAGAAAAAGTTGTAACTTATTTGAATGTTCTTCTTCATTTTGAGATGACTGTAATTATTCTTCTTCATTTTAAGATGACTTATATTGCTGTAATTATAAACAATGAAGTCATGTTTAGTTTAAAGTAAAAAACTACTCACTTTGTCTACTTATTAAGTAACTCAATGTATATAGATAAATATGTTATTGTTTTAAAATTATCAAAGGGAAAGCTATAGTTTTTAAAAATAATAATAGGTATAATGTTCTCAATAACTAAATAAAAAGTTTGTTATTATTTTTTATTGTCCACATTGAGGCCAAGGCCAAGAATATCACCTTGCACACTACTTTTAGAGGGAAACTAATAATTGGACTTTGTACTAGGGAGCACTAGAAAGGGAGAAAGTCCCTAGAGAATTGTTTATCATAAAGGGAAAGATTTTTCTTATGTTTGGTAGTGTATTGCAAGAGAATGACCTAGTTGCATAATAATTAGATTACGTCTCTTAGTGATTGGTACTAGGCACACCAATATTCCATGAGAGTAACAAGTTGTGTTAATTCTTTTAACTAAAATTAAGGTTTTTTAAGAGCTTCTTAAGTGTTAATTCTCTCATGGTTTAACTAGGGGATGGATCTATATTAAATTCCTAATGTTAGGTGCTAAATCACTCCCTAGTAATCAATTATAAATAAGCACTCCTACTTAGCCCTTATAAAATGCTTTCTATTTTTCAAATGCCTGAACTAATATGAATATCAAATGAATTTTGAATATAAAATGGTATTTCCATTACATGTGATTTTTTAAATATATTTGTTAGAGATTGAATTTTTTCAAACAATTGATTACTAAGAGAAGTGAATTTGGATTAGATGTGTGACCACCAAGAAAGGAAATCAAGCATGGTACATAATGTCATTAGAACTTAGATTTTCATAATAGGTTGCAATTAAATACTAGTTTTTAAGGGAAAAAAATACCTCTATAAGCATCCATGTTGCTAAAATAAATTACTTTAATTCTTGGATTGGAGTAATATACATTTCTATGTGTAGATATAGATTAAATCCAACAAGAATATGTAAGGTTATTGATATAGTCATATAAAATGGAAAAGAATATAAACATATAACACGTTTAATTTTCCAATAATATGAGTGTATGTTCTCCTAGATGTTCAAATAGGTACAAGTTTCAAATACCAAGAACTTGTGCTATGATATTGGTAAAAACCTAATAAATAATATAGTGGTATCAAACCTGGGTCAGGCCCATATAAGCCAACAAATGGTTCCGTTGTTGGGATCAGGATCTACCTAAGGGATGTCTGGTGTGAGAACACTGGAATCCTACAAAGAAAGAGCTTGAATATTGGCTGAATTGGAAGCTTAACAAGTTCGTGGTTCAAGAAAACAAAAACCCATAGATATTGGAGGAAGGGTGGTTGGATCGTTACATCTACATGGATATCCAAAAAATATTCTTTGTAACATTCCCAATAGAGTTCTACGAGTGTATAGCGAGGTTAGCCGATAGTGTGGGAAGGTGAAAACTAGATCAACCTATTGTGTGGACTCCAGAATTGGTGCGCAGGCTAGAAGCATCCAAAGACAAAATTGCAGGCACAGTAGATCACTGGTTGGATCACGTAAGAGGAGGGTTAATTACTAATTTCAGGATGGACACAACGATTATGCACATTTATTGATATCTAGCATAACACAGAGTGGAAGAGGATACCAAGGAACCAAGGGATTAGAAAACAGTCTCCTAATTTCTATTTCATGAGAGAGCGAGGAGGAGCTCCCGATGTTCTCTCCAAGAAGTGTGGTCGAGTTGATTAAGCAATGATTTCCACTAATACCACCTCCATCTATGCCATCACCTACTTCTTTGACATCAAATCCATCTTTACCCACTCCACGTCTAGCCCCGCCACCACCGAAGGTTGGGATGGTGAGTGGAGTCAAATGGTCGGTATTTAAGGGTGTAGGAAATGAGGAACGAGGTCAGTTGTGGTTCATTGTGGGGGCTATATGGGAATCCCAAGGCATAACACATGAGAACATCAAAAAGGCTACCTTAGTTAGCACGTTGCAGGACCGCGCTTTAACATTCTATATAAAGTATTCAAGCGATCATTTGAATGCAGGAATAACAACAATCGAAGATGGCTTGGACAAAGAATTTAGTTGACAAAAATCAGAGACATAGTCGGTCATTGGGTTCGAAGAGATAGTGATTCTACTCAGTGAAGCCCTGTGGGATCTCGATCAGAGATAAAAAAGCACAATCCGTGAGGCTAACATGACACTAATGGATGTGCTGCACTGCACGTGGTATATGGCGACATTGATGCCACACCTAAGGATGACACTATCACAACAAAATATATCAACCCAAGCTGAAGCATTAGAGACTGCGATGAGATTGCATGAAATACCAATATAGGATTTGAGGTTGGGAATTCACCAAATTCATGCACAACTACAAAATGTGAGCTTACAAATGCAAAGCTTGAAGCAAGAAAGGGCAACCCAATCGGAGGTGGGTGCAGAGGTATGATGCATTAAATGCAAAAGTTAAGCACATGACAAGGACCATTGCCCCGTCTTCATGAACTATTTGGTGGGGAGGGGGTGGGCAGGGCGGGGGCTCGATGCCACTAAAACTGGAGGTGCAAGCACGGCCTAGTGTGGTACCCATGCTTTGGTGCACGATTTCTCAAGTGCGTGGAAAGGACGCAGTGAATAACTGCCACCTGTTGTAGAAATATATCCATACCTCACAAGAGCTATATTGCAACTTTTGTAGATCAGTGGGTCATGATGAGTGAACATGTTGAAGTTACGGCTTAATGATGGAAAGGAACCCAGCTTATCGAGTGCAACTGAAGCATGGGGGTTCGATCCAACCGTTAGACCATGTGGGGGATTTCAATGACGCAGCCGAGCGAGAGGAATGGGGTCTGGTCTAGGGCACAAACAGTTGATCTGTTATAACTGTGGAGGGCTAGGACATTATGCTCCTGACTGTACTAATCTGACAAGG
Organism: Pinus taeda; assembly: GCA_000404065.3. Lineage (NCBI taxonomy): Eukaryota > Viridiplantae > Streptophyta > Pinopsida > Pinales > Pinaceae > Pinus > Pinus taeda. The sequence goes on from APFE031497436.1 coordinate 12,380, forward strand.
ATATGTTGCCCATATTGTGAGTAGTTTGACCATGAAATGGTATATTTCCTGACATTAATTGCCCAGATGCATGAAAAGTGAGTATGTCAACCCACCCTAATCCAAAATGTCAAAATAATGAGGTCGGAACCACGCGAAGAAGACCCCATCATAAATATGGTATTGATTAGTGTCACACCCACAGGAGGAGATTCACGAAAAGAATTTACAGAAGAGGCAAAGGGTTGCAATACCACTACAGGAGAATGAAAATTTGAAGTAAGGACAAAGACGCCTAAGGAAGCTCCGAAGAGTTTCGCAGAAGTCTCTACTCCAGGTAGGAGGGAGCCAATTGAGCGAGGGGTGGATCCCTCTATGCTTACTACCTTATTAGAGACATGTACGAAGCTATTGTGCTATAATACAATGGTTAAGGAATTGCAAGAGTTGATCACCAAGTGCACAGGGTTGGGTGAGCCATGCATAGTCTAGAAGTTGGGAAGATATGCTTTGCTTACTGGATGAGAGATGTGTATGACAACGCAAATCAGTGAGTACGAGATGGACCATGTCATTCTGGATTTAGGGTCGGATGTGAATGTGCTACCCAAGCAAATGTGGGAATGCATGGGTAGGCCCACACTATAGTGGTCTACTATTCAACTAAGGATGGCCAACCAACAAAATATCCTACTGATGGGCTACCTGCAAGGGGTGACAGTGGACCTTTAAGGTGCAAGTGTGTAGACTGACTTCAAGATAATAGAAATTGTGGATGACACTAATCCCTACCCTGCGTTGCTAGGAATTGATTGGGCCACCGACATGAATGTGTTCATCAACTTGAAAAGGTGGAAAATGACGTTCGAAAAGAAGTCACTACGAGTAATTGCCCCGCTAGATGTGGCTGGAGGAGAGCCCTACACCAGGCCAGTGCGCGATGAGGACAACGGCGATGAATTGGACTCCATATACCAAATAATAGCATAAGATCATAAAGGGAAAGATTTTTCTTATGTTTGGTAGTTTATTGCAAGAGAATGACCTAGTTGCATGATAATTAGATTATGTCTCTTAGTGATTGGTACTAGGCACACCAATATTCCATGAGAGTAACACGTTGTGTTAATTCTTTTAACTAAAATTAAGGTTTTTTAAGAGCTTCTTAAGTGTTAATTCTCTCATGGTTTAACTAGGGGATGGATCTATATTAAATTCCTAATGTTAGGTGCTAAATCACTCCCTAGTAATCAATTATAGATAAGCACTCCTACTTAGCCCTTATAAAATGCTTTCTATTTTTCAAATGCCTGAACTTATATGAATATCAAATGAATATTGAATATAAAATGGTATTTCCATTACATGTGACTTTTTTAATATATTTATTAGAGATTGAATTTTTTCAAACAATTGATTACTAAGAGAAGTGAATTTGGATTAGATGTCTCACCGCCAAGAAAGGAAATTAAGCATGGTACATAATGTCATTAGAACTTAGATTGTCATAATAGGTTGCAATTAAATACTAGTTTCTAAGGGAAAAAAATACCTCTATAAGCATCCATGTTGCTAAAATAAATTACTTTAATTCTTGGATTGGAGTAATATACATTTCTATGTGTAGATATAGATTAAATCCAACAAGAATATGTAAGGTTATTGATATAGTCATATAAAATGGAAAAGAATATAAACATAAAACACGTTTAAGTTTCCAATAATATGAGTGTATGTTCTCCTAGATGTTCAAATAGGTACAAGTTTCAAATACCAAGAACTTGTGCTATGATATTGGTAAAATCCTAATAAATAATATAGTGGTATCAAACCTGGGTCAGGCCCATATAAGCCAACAAATGGTTCCGTTGTTGGGATCGGGATCTACCTAAGGGATGTCTGGTGTGAGAACACTGGAATCCTACAAAGAAAGAGCTTGAATATTGGCTGAATTGGAAGCTTAACAAGTTCGTGGTTCAAGAAAACAAAAACCCATAGATATTGGAGGAAGGGTGGTTGGATCGTTACATCTACATGGATATCCACAAAATATTCTTTATAACATTCCCAATAGAGTTATACGAGTGTATAGCGAGGTTAGCCGATAGTGTGGGAAGGTGAAAACTAGATCAACCTATTGTGTGGACTCCAGAATTGGTGCGCGGGCTAGAAGCATCCAAAGACAAAATTGCAGGCACAATAGATCACTGGTTGGATCACGTAAGAGGAGGGTTAATTACTGATTTCATGATGGACACAAAGATTATGCACATTTATTGATATCTAGCATAACATAGAGTGGAAGAGGATACCAAGGAACCAAGGGATTAGAAAACAGTCTCCTAATTTCTATTTCATGAGAGAGCAAGGAGGAGCTCCCGATGTTCTCTCCAAGAAGTGTGGTCGAGTTGATTAAGCAATGATTTCCACTAATACCACCTCCATCTATGCCATCACCTACTTCTTTGACATCAAATCCATCTTTACCCACTCCACGTCTAGCCCCGCCACCACCGAAGGTTGGGATGGTGAGTGGAGTCAAATGGTCGGTATTTAAGGGTGTAGGAAATGAGGAACGAGGTCAGTTGTGGTTCATTGTGGGGGCTATATGGGAATCCCAAGGCATAACACATGAGAACATCAAAAAGGCTACCTCAGTTAGCACGTTGCAGGACCGCGCTTTGACATTCTATATAAAGTATTCAAGCAATCATTCAAATGCAGGAATAACAACAATCGAAGATGGCTTGGACAAAGAATTTAGTTGACCAAAATCAGAGACATAGTCGGTCATTGGGTTCGATGAGATAGTGATTCTACCCAGTGAAGCCCTATGGGATCTCGATCAGAGATAAAAAAGCACAATCCGTGAGGCTAACATGACACTAATGGATGTGCTGCACTGCACGTGGTATATGGCGACATTGACGCCACACCTAAGGATGACACTATCATAGCAAAATATATCAACCCAAGCTGAAGCATTAGAGACTGCGATGAGATTGCATGAAATACCAATATAGGATTTGAGGTTGGGAATTCACCAAATCCATGCACAACTACAAAATGTGAGCTTAGAAATGCAAAACTTGAAGCAAGAAAGGGCAACCCAATCGGAGGTGGGTACAGAGGTATGATGCATTAAATGCAAAAGTTAAGCACATGACAAGGACCATTGCCCTGTCTTCATGAACTATTTGGTGGGGAGGGGGTGGGCAGGGCGGGGGCTCGATGCCACTAAAACTGGAGGTGCAAGCACGGCCTAGTGCGGTAGCCATGCTTTGGTGCACGATTTCTCAAGTGCATGGAAAGGACGCAACGAATAACTGCCACCTGTTGTAGAAATATATCCATACCTCACAAAAGCTATATTGCAACTTTTGTAGATCAGTGGGTCATGATGAGTGAACATGTCGAAGTTATGGCTTAATGATGGAAAGGAACCCAGCTTATCGAGTGCAACTGAAGCATGGGGGTTCGATCCAACCGTTAGACCATGTGGGGGATTTCAATGACGCAGCCGAGCGAGAGGAATGGGGTCTGGTCTAGGGCACGGACAGTTGATCTGTTATAACTGTGGAGGGCTAGGACATTATGCTCCTGACTGTACTAATCCGACAAGGATATGTTGCCCATATTGTGAGTAGTTTGACCATGAAATGGTATATTTCCTGACATTAATTGCCCAGATGCATGAAAAGTGAGTATGTCAACCCACCCTAACCCAAAATGTCAAAATAATGAGGTCGGAACCACGCGAAGAAGACCCCATCATAAATATGGTATTGATTAGTGTCACACCCATGGGAGGAGATTCACGAAAAGAATTTACAGAAGAGGCAAAGGGTTGCAATACCCCTATAGGAGAATGAAAATTTGAAGTAAGGACAAAGACGCCTAAGGAAGCTCCGAAGAGTTTCGCAGAAGTCTCTACTCCAGGTAGGAGGGAGCCAATTGAGTGAGGGGTGGATCCCTCTATGCTTACTACCTTATTAGAGACATGTATGAAGCTATTGTGGTACAATACAATGGTTAAGGAATTGCAAGATTTGATCACCAAGTGCACAGGGTTGGGTGAGCCATGCATAGTCTAGAAGTTGGGAAGATATGCTCTGCTTATTGGATGAGAGATGTGTATGACAACGCAAATCAGTGAGTACGAGATGGACCATGTCATTCTGGATTTAGGGTCGGATGTGAATGTGCTACCCAAGCAAATGTGGGAACGCATGGGTAGGCCCACACTACAGTGGTATCCTATTCAACTAAGGATGGCCAACCAACAAAATATCCTACTGATGGGCTACCTGCAAGGGGTGACAGTGGACCTTGAAGGTGCAAGTACGTAGACCGACTTCGAGATAATAGAAATTGTGGATGACACTAATCCCTACCCTGCGTTGCTAGGAATTTGTTGGGCCACCGACATGAATGTGGTCATCAACTTGAAAAGGTGGAAAATGATGTTCGAAAAGAAGTCACTACGAGTAATTGCCTCGCTAGATGTGGCTGGAGGAGAGCCCTACACTAGGCCAGTGCGCGATGAGGACAACGACGATGGATTGGACTCCATATACCAAATAATAGCATAAGATCAGGATCAGGTGAATCCCTCAGCAGATGGAAGACTCTCATGGGAATGCAATAGTTCGTGCACATCTAATACAGATGAAGAGCTGAAAAGGTGGAAAAATAGATTGTAGGAAATTACCACACTCAACTGTAATATGATGATTAGATCACTGTAGTGCGTGACCACTAAAGTAAGGCCATGGTTGGCAAACAATAGTACAAGTGGTGAGGGATAGTGTGTCAACCATGGCACCTTAACCATCACCCAGGAGCAGCATGGTGTGTAAGACGAGGCACCCCGCTCTCAGGGGAGGCTGAGAAGAAGAAGGTGGTCCTATGTATGGATTGAAGGACATGTGCACTAGAATAGGGTTGTTATCCATTTACAACAAATGGCGTGGCCATATGTTACGTGACCATCAGACCAACTGATCTGCACGTAGCAAGGTTCTGTTAGGCCAATACGACCATACCCAAAGCAGGGCGTGCCAATGGACCTCTATCCATAGCCGAACCTGCACCCAAAGACCTCTATTTGACCTTTATCTGAAATGTACCCAAAGACCTGTGGGATGGGATTCGACAATTATGGGATGTCATTCAGTGTGGAAAAATGAGACTTCGTGAGTTAGCAAAAACGGGGGCTAGACATTGAGAGAAAAGTACAAGGCTGGATGAAGAAATTGATAAACTACAATTAGAAGTCACCGACATGAGCTACACAAAAGAGCTAGTGAAGGGATTGGAAATGGTTGGCTCTCCTACACTATTAGTACAACTCGTGACCCTACTAGCATGGTTGCACCTACACCCTAGGGCACACAGTAACACAGACCATGAGATGCCATTATACTCAAAGGAATGTGAATGGTGCTCATTGCCTGGGCTAGTAGGGAAGCAGAAGGCTCGCACGACGGGTGTGACCATCTGAATATCTGTAAAAGGCCCAGTCCTAGCACTCCATGTAGTTGAAAGAGGGCATGGGACTATAAAACAGGCTGTAAAAAACTTGTGCACAGATGGTCAACTACACAGGATGCACCCATGCACTAAGGGATACACTGTCATAGGGAGGGAATGAACGTGACCATTACAAGTATTGTTCATGACAAGATGGACCATTTAAGGCATGGAGGAGTGAGCAACAGACAATTAAGGTGTAAAGGTAACTGTTAAATTCGTATTAATGAGGCATGAGTGGGGCGAACGACCGATTTTGAATTTGAAATCATATATATCATGCAAGCAAAGGGGTGTACTACAAATTTTCATCTTGTGAAGAATTGGACATCCTGGGTTATGGCTGAAATGAGCAAGATGAATGATAAAGTATTGAAGGAAGGCCCATGGTTTCAGGCACTACCAAAGGAATACCGAGAGTCACTCATCAGGTCAATAAACCCTACCATGGAAAGTCCACAAAATCCCACACCATAGGCAGCCGAACTCCCTAAATCACCCCAAATGCCATAGACCAAGAAGGACTCCTAGATTCTAGAACCAGTAAGGAGGTCACCATGACATCTGCACTTTACCAAGCTCAAAATGGAAGAAAAGGGAAAAACCATCACAATTGAAAGCAACGAGGAGGAAGAAAACTCTCCAACATATGTCGAAGAAATAAACCCTTATGAGGATACCATCCAGCGAGTGCGATGGCCCAAGTATGTGCCTCTAGGCAAAGGGAAGGCTAAGGTACCTACCAATCTACTTGAAGTTTATAATACAATGATCACCTTGTCTCTTCCAATAGGGGTTCGAGTTGAAAGCTCTGTGGTTGGCCATATTTCGACAATGAAATTCTAAGACTAGGACCTGGTAGATATAGCGAAATTTCCCCATTTGGCAACTGCCACACTGATGGAGAAGAGTGAAGAAGGGATAGTTACAACCCTGCATAGAAAGGATTGGATGTGAAAGGTGGAAAAGGTCAGGCTGCTCTATATCTTGTCCATCCCCCACTTTCTCTGGCCCACTATCACAATACTAGTCATCAGGGAGTTGCTATGTTTAGTCCATGATGGAATACTATGGATCAGAAAACCCATCTGCATCACCACTGAACTCGTTCATAGGATCTCAGATCTTCCTTGTGAAGGGAGAGACCCTAGGGAAACTATGGAAAAGAGTGGCGATGTAAAAATGATATAAACCCTGAAAAAGAAATATAAGCTCGAGAAGGGGCAGTGAGGGTACATTATTGATAGTATTTTAGGTAAGGTAGTCTATGTTGCTACCCAATTCTAGCGGGGAAGGTGATGCGGAAATCCTACGCCACCAATGTTCCAGCCATAGTCATTGCGCTTGCTGAGGAATGGGCAGCTGGAGAACGGTTCAATTGGTCATAGTTCCTTTATGTAGAGTTCCTCACCAACTATTGGGAGGTATAAGAGGAGGGAAAGACCTTTCATTATGCTTGGCTGCTACTTTCCATTGTGCTTCTTACCACTAAGTTACCTGAAGACAGGGAGTTCCCTAACTTGGATCAGGATTGGCCAGAAACCACCAAATATGCTTCCCTTTTGGTGACAAGGGATGTTGTATGAATCCTAGGCATCAAGATCTTTTGTATAGTGATGCATGTGAGTGTTCAACAATGGATTAATGAGCAACCCCATATATACATTGAAATCTATGAAAGAGTGAAGCATATTGCTGAGTTTAAAGTGGACATGCACTTTGTCTACATACGAGTGCGCAAGGACCCCGACCAAACATGGACAACACTTCCTTTCATTGCCATTAATGAAGATATTAATGCGATATTAGATACTTGGCCACTGGAATGGCATGGACCAGATGTAGTGGGGCACAATGAGGCCGTTATCAGAAAGTAGAAGGATGAAGCTAATGTTGAAAATAATACTGAGAGGGGGGGTGAATCAGTATTATCTAGTTCTTTTAACAAATCTTCCTTATTTACACTTTGAATTATTTTTGTATATTAGTACCATAAAATAATGAGCATGAACAAGAAAAACATATAGTCACATCAAAGAACACCAGATATAAGGTGGAAACCCAATGTGGGTGAAAACCACTGCTGCAATATGTCTCTATCTTCTTTCAAATTAGAAACTCCTTTTACAATGGTCTTGTACTGGTGCAGTCCTTTACCAGTACGCAGGCTGCAACCTGCAGAGAGCTACAACTCTCTCTCGTTTTCCAGTCTCTCCTGGAAGGGAGCTACAACCCCCTACTTCTTTTCTTTCAAGGACCACTTTTCATAAATTTTCAAACTGGGTCCATATACATGAAATGATCATCAAGTACATATAAATTACAGTCAGCTATAGTAACCAGATCAATATAACAGAACTGAACCCAGAACACCTTATCAACAGAAAAATTCAATCAACAGATAGTCCTAAAATAGATACGCAACTTTCCTTTCTTTGGCCTGCACTGGTACGCACTTCACCCTCTGCTTCTCTGCGTATACCCGCAAATCTCCTTCTGCTTCACTGCGTGCCCACGCACTGCTTCTTCTGTCGCGCTGCGTACAGTACGCACCCAAATGCAATATCGCGCCGCGTACTGCCACAGTAGGCACGCACCCAAAAGAACTATCGCGCCACGTACTGTTACAGTAGGCACGCACCTGAACCACTACTGCTCGGCGTACCCACACAATTCTCCTATTTCTGCTTTGTGTACCCACGTAGTCACCCTTCGTCTACTCTGCGTACCGGCGCAACTTGCCTTCTTCTGCTCTGCGTACCCACACAGAGGCACCGTTAAACACCTGCGTACCTCAGATTAGGGCTGAATTTGTAGATCACAGGTGTGCTACAGCTAGACGGATGCCTAGATCTGATCAAGCGCTCGGGAGATCACCCTTTTATAGATTCGCTTTCCACTTTCACTTTCTTATAGATCAAGCCTTTTGAAACAATAACCCAATAGATCAGATCTTAAGATATTCAACCCAAAAGCATACTCAGCCAAATGATCTCCTTTGCTTTATATAGGCAAGCTCTTCCTCAAATCAAGGATCATGGGGCTCAAAAATAATAATAAAATAAACAATACTAAGGGCCAGAACCATGATAACACAATATCGTCGGTTAAATACCAAGAGTTAAACATAAGGAACCCCACGTGTGCGCGCTTTACTGCCTTGCAATGTGTGCACTGGGGTACGCACCTCATGAATGGGTAACCTGCGTGTCAGGACGCGGTCCCTGCACAGCGTACCTGCGGGTACGCACCTTCTGAACTATTCTCCTGCGTACTTCTTAATTTTCATCATATTGAGAGCCCTTGCCATGGGTGTTGCCATCAAGTACAATATCTGTAACTTATAACTATACCAGAAACATAATGCCAACATATTATTGATGGTTACCTTATTTAATTACATATAGTCAATGAATAATCTAAATGTTCCATCTTTCTTGTTTACAAATGATAATGGTGCTCCCCATGTGGACAGACTTGGTCTTATGTAACCTTTTTCAAGACTTTCCTTCAACTGCAATTTTAGCTCAACCAATTCTGAGGTGCTCATTCTATATGGAGAATTGGATGTTGGTGTTTCTCCAGGTATCATCTCAATAGAGAAATATATCTCTCTATGGCAGGTAATCTAGGAACCTCCACTAGAAAGACATTTGTGTACTTCTGCAAAATAAGGTACTTTCATAGTGATTCAGCTCCCTCATCTTCTATTTCTCTATCAGTTTCCTCATTCTTGGAAACTTTCACTACAAATAACATGCATCCTTTCATGTTGCTACATTTGGTTTGTGTGGCGGTAACCAACCTTACTAAAATGGGCTTTTTCCTACCCTTCAACACTCTTTTTACTCCTTGCTCGCCCAAGCACTCAATTTCCTTTTCATAACAATCTACCTAGGTTTGGTGTGAGTATAACCAGTCCATGCCCAGAAATATGCCATATGCATCCAATGGAAATACATTCAAATGGGATTGTGTGGGCATGCCACTGAGTTCAAATGCACATGACCTTATCCAATGGTTGATTCTTCTCTTTGTCCTAGTTTCCAACTAAACTAGCCAAGGTTCTTTATGCAATTCCTTGCTCAAACCACACTTCTCAACAAGCTTTGGGCTGGTGTACCTATAATTCGAACCTGGATAAATTAAAATAGAAATGACCTACTCTTGTGGCTTACCTTCCATATCAATAATAGATATTGATATAGATGCATGTTGATCTTCTTGGCAATTGTCCACTACTGCGTAAATTCTTGGCATACTCCATGTTGAAAAATTCAACAAAAAATTACCAATTTGATTTGGACTTGAGAAATTTGAGAAAATTCAAATTTTCACATCAACAGACAACTTGGATGATGTTAAATTGTGTGACATGGCTTGTGTCACCCAGTTTACTCAATAAATTCCAGTTGGAGGAGTTAGAGTTTAGTTAAGCATGTGTGATTTCGAATTCGTAGCAATCAAGGTCAATTATCTATGGTTGTATTCATTTAAACTAGTTCAAACTGTTGGAGGAACTAGTGGAGGGTCAAGTTGTGTAATGAGACTTCATTCAAACTCAATGATCATCCAATTAATTGATAAATCAAGCATAGATAGCTAGTTCATGTAGAGAATCCAATCTCACCAGACTTGGTGGAGATACCAAGGCAATGTAACATCAGTTGTAGATTAATCTTGAGTGTACATGTGCTTCACGCAGTCATATGATCAGGCTAAGGAATTGTACAATTAAATTTGAGGAATTTTCTAAATAATAGGGGCATAATTCCTCAATGAATAGTGCAAGGAAATGGGATCTCAAGAAGAGGCAAAATTTGACTAAGTTCGGGTGAGAGGCCTTCAGTGAGCATAGAGATAGGTTATGCACTTGTAGGGTGTGCTTAATTGAGAAAAGCAATTATAATACATCTCTATTCATTTTATTAATGCAAGCAGACATTGTTCTAAATTGTGAATTAATGTCATTAGAGAAGTAGAGTAGGTTTGTTTCTTGTGATTTTCATTAAAAATTCATGAGAAAATGAAAATTTGCAACCTAATTTCTACATGGTATCAGAGCAAGATTTACATTAGAGCAAGAAATTTGAACTTATTTTTCATAGGTTCAAATTTGAAGATCAGTGTAGCAGGATTTTGTCAGAGCTGAGAAGTTGGCCTTCAATGGACTAAGGCTAGAGTATGCCTTGGAAGGCACCCCAATTTTTGTTGCATGGAAGGACACACATGGAGGCAGTATTGGATGAAAATGGATTGATTGAATATGTCAAGATAGGTATTCCAAGACCACCAACAGTTGATTTCCAAGACCTTGCATAGTGGAAGAAATATGTAGCCAAGTTGAGGAGAATGATATTGGAGGGAGTACAAGATCATATTGTTTCAAATATGTTGGGTTGTATTATATTGTTTCCATGATTAGTCCACCTAGTTAACTAGGAATTTAGAGGGGGGCAGAGCCCCCCCTTCATTGTGCTGATTACACAGCGGGGGGGGTTCATAGGGGGTTTGAAGGGGTCGGGTACTGCCCCTCTAGAGGGTTTGGGGTAGAGCCCCGAGGAGATTTTTTTGGGATCCTATATTAGGTGGGGTGAAATAATGGGCCTCTAAATTAGACATAAACTAAGGCCCATGCCTCTAATATAAAGCATAAATTAAGGCCTATGACTATCCTTCAGCACATTAAACCTCTCTTTTTTGCATTATATAATTAATTTTTAACTTTATTATTCATTAGGAAGGTTTATGAATAATTGAATATTTGTGTCTAATATTATTTATTTTTATGGAATATTATGAGAATATTGGGTAGATTATGAAGAGTTGGAGGAGGATATTATTTAGGGACTTTTTCCCTGCTACTAGAGGATGAATAATAAATAATAAGTCAACAATATATTATGGAATTATTGGAAAAATTGTGTAACTTCAATGATTGAGAAAATCTATGAATGTGTTCCACTAATCAAGGGAGCAGATCCACCAATCAAGGGAGCAAATCCACTAATCAAGGGATTTCGGTGGGGAAAGATTCCTCCATCCATTGGGAATGATTCTCAATCATTTTGTATAAGTACCTAGTCGAAGTTTCCTCTAGGGAATGATTGAGAAAATCTAGGAATGTGTTCCCTACCATTTAATGCAAATTGCTAGTATTGGGGACTAGATCCAATAATCAAGCAATTTTGGTGGGGAAAGCTTCCCCCATTCATGGGGAATGATTCTTAATCATTTTTTATAAGTACCAAGTCGAATTTTCCCCTAGAGAGGGTTTTTCATTAGCGTTATTGTGGAGAGAGCTTGTATTTTTGCAGCTTCATTGTATTTTCTTGCAGGTATGTAATTCTATTGATGAAAATAATAAAGATTGGTGTCATGTTCAGCTTCTAAATCTTGTTCTCCTCCATAAGTCTCTGAGTTTCCTTGGGGTTGGCCATCCCAGGAATCACAAAGACATTTTTTATCATTTTATTTCCTTCTTTTCATTTCTTATTCACATGCATCTCTAGTTTTTATTTCTTTGTATTTCTGCATTTAGTGTTAATGATTTCTTCTTGTAGGATTGAGTTAAATGGTTGATGTAATTTCTTTTGCAGGATCAAAAGCATTATTTTATCCTTGGAAAATCTTTGTAAGTTCATAATAATCATTGAGTTTCTTGGATTAGTCTTCTTATTCCCAAATCTGGATCACTGGACCTTCTTTTTAGCGAAGATCAATAAATTTCTGCTACTTTTTAGAGCTTGCTAAAGAGCTTTAATTGACTTAATCCCACTTACATCAGATCAAAAAAACATTATAGTTCACAACAAAAATTACCCGATTTCATTTTCACTTGATTTGGTTAGGCATTTCTTAGATTTACTAACTCACTAGTTCTCAAATTTCTAGATTTTTGACTAGTAATGTCTTTTTTTTTTTGCATGGGTTAACATAGGTATTTTTCATTGATTTGGCTTGGAATAGGGACCTAAGACATCCTAGTTAATAATTTATTTTTTTCTCATCCAATTTAGATTTGATTTTCTTGGTCATTAAACCCTGACCAATTTCATCATTTCACAAGGAAACTTCTCCAAGCTTTTTGAGCGGTTCCATCCATCTCCCAACTTTGGTTTTGATTTCTAAGTGATCCTAGGAATTTTCCCACTCCATTCGACCCATTACACACCTTTCCTAGGCCTCCCATCACCTCCAACATCTCACATTTTTCTCTCGACTGTATCCTGTAGGTTTCTTGTAATTCCTATAGGATCATCTTGTAGGTTTCTAGTATATCTTGTAGGTTTTCCTGAAATGACCTGTTCTGAGGACGAATTGATTGAAAACATCTTGGAAGTCATCAAAAGCCTCCCAAGGGTCTACCATCCAACCATCTCCTAAACCTTCCATTCAACCTCCAACATCCTTAATTCACCTTCCACATCACCAAAAGATATTTGTTTGCATACTTGATTTTGCATGAAAAAAAACTAAAAGACAAACATAGAATTATTTCAGTCCCTTTACTTGCACATTAGTGATGTTTGATGCTTCTTACCTCCATTCTTAGATAATAGCATTTGGTTCATGATAATTTAGCATTATTGCAAAGCATAGTTTCTTGGAAGTTAATTATGACATGGTGTGATTTTGCATTGAATTTCCATCTATTTCCTTATACTTTATTTCTTGCAATAGGTTAAGGTTCCATTTCAAACATTTCATTTTCTGCAATTCGTTTAGGATTTGACTTCAGTACATGCACTCCATTATATCATGAAAACAAAGGAAGGGCACATTGTATGATGCACATATAGTGCCAATACCTCTTAAGTTTGTATGAACCCCACATTGATAATTAAAGTCGATAGCCTTGGGAGTTGCAACATTTTTGTTGCAACACCGAGGCTCATCACTTTTTGGCGCTGTTGTCAGGGAGGTGTTAAAGTATGCATTTTTTTCTTCCCTAGTTGATTGATTTCTTTTTAATTTTTGCAAAAACAAAATATTTTCATTAGGCTTTTTTAATTTCAAAAGTAAAAAATTGCATTGGATTATAGTTTTCATTCAATCATAAAAACAAAAACAAAAAATATCCAACACCAACCCACCCCCCTATTTTATCACAAGGTGCAGTAAGAGCCACACCACCATTCACTTTTGTAGGTAGAAGAAGAAGATTGCAAAGAATGTAGAAGAAATGGACGGAGATGATGACAATGAGGAAGATCCTCTTGGATTTCCCATTCAAGATACTGATATCAATGTGAACATGAAGAACATCCCTCCATCTTTTCTTATAAAATTTCATGGTCTAAGGTCAGAGGATCCAGAAAACTCTCTTTGAATTTGAGATTGTTTTTAGATCTTATGGTTACTTATTAAAAACTCAAAAAATGAGATTGTTTCCAGCAACTTTGAAGGATAGAGCTCTTAAGTGGTTCATGAGTTTAGGTACTAATTCAATAAGATCATGGAATGATATGCAAAAGTTATTTATTGAAAGATATAAAGATCATGATATTAAAGAAGAAATCTTTAGAATGAATCAGAGAGAATATGAGAGCCTTGAGGATCTAAAAGAGAGGTTCGTGTACAATGTTAAGAGGGGAAAACTACATCATTTAGGATCCAACACACTAAAACCCCTCTTACTTAGAACAATTAGGGATGAGTGGATTGATATACTTAATCTCATGAGTAGAGGTGATGTATATCAATTAACATTTGAGGAAATTTGTGAAACATGCAAATACATATCAAGAGGAAAAGAAAGAGTAGGTAAATCAACATCAAGATTGGTAAGTCAAGCTAAACTTGGAAATTTGTTTGATGATTTGAAAACAGAAATTCTTAGCAATCTAACAAAATAAGTAGAAATGTTAAGAATGCAAGATGAATGATCCGGATTTAAACAGGAACACAACAAAATACAGGGATAACCATATACACAAAGATGCAGCGGAAACAATACTTCATTTCATTAATGGAAAATACCGAAATATGCTTACAACCAGAATTGGAAATAAACCAGCTAGGGCGATGGTAGCTTATCTCTGAGAAGAGATGTGCGGCTACATGCCTCTGAACCGTTCAAAACTGTGTTACAATGAGGCTCGAAGGCCTATTTATTGTTGAGAAACAATGGAAAACCCTTCACATTCCAAAACCGACCCTTAGAAGATGAAACGCCAAATTGTGGGCCCCGTTTTGGGTAAATTGGTACATCAATTTCTCGGGGTCGTAAATTTGGCATACGATCTCCGTTTAACGCGCATGATAGCTTGTTAGAAAGATCTATCTGAGAACTACCACTTTGGGAAGGGACCGATGTTGCCCCCAGATTTCCCAAAAAATGTCGTTTAGGGCCTCAAAACGGCTCCGGAAGTTCAGGACCCGAAAAAACTGCTAAAAATAGTAAACTGTGCTACAGTTACGAAAACTGAAAAACTGAAAGAGACAATTGTGGGGGTCCAAATAGGATAGGTGGGTGGCAACTAACATCCACCTGGATCATTCCTCCCCCCTTAGGAAGCAATGGTTCCCATTGCGTTGAGTTTCTCCATCTGCTGAACTTGTCCTGCAATCTCTGATGTGTCCAGTAATGGTGGGAAGCATGGTCGATGACGGTCCACATTGAACACTTGGTGCAGGCGAACGAATGGAGGAATGTTGTGCTTCAAAGCATTGTTTCCCATAGCCTTGGTACTGGTGTAAGGACCATGTCGGAGTGGTCTGAGCTTCTGATGGGTTATGGTAAGGCGTTCTTTCTGTCAATGCAACCAGACTTTGTTGCCCACTTGAAGCTTGTGTGGTACCCCTGTGCGTGAGGAAAAGTTGTTCCTGTGTTCTGTCATGACCGTATCCCTTTGCTGCTGTTGCTGTGTGGAGGAACCCTTTGCGGTGGTCATGGATGTAGCAACGATCTTCCCCTTACTTTGGGAGTGAACCATACAGATGAATTTCCTGGTCTGTGATATGATCTTGTTGCCTTTCTTAGCAGTGATCAAAGATGTGGCGGTAGGTGGGGCTACCTCCGGTATCCTGTATAATGAATTATTCAAAGAAATAATGACAGCGTGAGGCCTTGACTCATACAGAGCATGTCGCCTCCACAAGTATGGTTGGCCTAATAATACATCACAAACATCCAGAGGTG
>APFE031497443.1:0-11530 GCA_000404065.3 Pinus taeda
TGATTCTTTATTGATCAAACCCTTATGGTAGGGCAACACCATACATTCACTCCTTAAGGAAGGAGAACACTCCACAAGCCATATGCCTATTCATACAATATTCCTTCACATAATTCCTTGATACCTCCTTCATGTGGAGTCTCTAGCCTCTATATAGGCCTCATACATACAATACCATGGATCATTACCATGGTTCCCTCATACCATCGACTAATACCATGGGCCCATTACACTATTACTAACTACTTGTGGTCCCTTACATGATATTGGTTAACCACCTTATTTATTACTATGGCCCATCCCATTATTACATTATTACCTTGGGTACCTCCCTTTGTACCCCATATTATCCCCCCTAGGTATATAACGTTCCACCCCCCTTAGCATGTTTCGTCCCCGAAACATGGGAAGAACACAAATAATAAGATCTACTCAAAAGAGTAGTCCACTGGTACCATGCACGTACATCTAGCCATCTAAGAGAAATGTGAACCCTCGATCTTGCTGGTGCCTCACTCGCTTGAGATGGAAGTTGACCGTGGCAGCTCTTCTGTGTTGATGTGTAGTAGGTGGATCTTCGCTCCTCGCTATCCGTCATACGAGGGTTGTTGTCCTTGTGGCTAATTGGTTGCCATATTGTTGGTTGTTTTCTTGCGGGGTGATGTGGGTGATGATATGTTGAAGTTTTAACCCACATCGTCTTTTTCTTTAATTCACCCTGCTGTGGTGCCTGTTGTGGTGTCTTCTTTTCCAATATGACTTCAACCACTGAGCCCTCATCTGATGTACCTGTAACATTTTCTGCTTCAGCCTCTGTTTGTGTTTGATTGTCGATCATCAAAGGCTCATCATCTGATATGTTAGTCCTTGGAACATCTTCTGATTCATCCTCCATGTATTCTACTTGTTTATTGATGGAAATATCTTGTAATGTAATTTTCTTCTTTTTATACCAGAGCTTCAGGAATTTCTTCTGCACATTATTATTGATAGTACCCGCAGATTCCATCCAAGGATATCCCAAAACAACATCCATATTATCCATCTCTGAAGTATAAAAATCACCATGCAACACATACTTATCCATAGAAAGCTTCAAATCCTTATAAAGTTGAACATCCGCATCATCAACTTGTGTGTTTTCAATGTGTTTTGTTGGAACGTGCAATTTTTTTGCCAAATTAACATTGATAAAATTATGCTTGCAATTAGGATGTATAGAAACAATGATCTTCTCCTTCTGAATCAATCCATGAACCTGCAGTAAGGAGACACCCATAGCAAATAACCCCTTATGTGTCTCATTCTCCTTTTTTCTAGCCTGAGACCATTTGTCCAAAAAGAGTTTTTCAAATTCTGCATCTGAAAGTTTGGTCAACTGCTTGTGGTCAAGTGATAACCATCATTTTTCAGCCTCATCTCTCATATTAAGCACCATTGGAATCTTCCAACGTGTCCCATGTGTGGACTTGTATCTCTGTATGAATTCTTCAATAGTAGGACCATCATCTTTTCCTGTAAAATATAGAATCGCCATGAAGAGGGTTTTGAAAATATTCACTTACTTGGAGAAAATTTGAAATTGTCACAGTTCCATTAATATTGCTCAGAATCCTTGTTATGACCTGTTTTTGGAAATGGAACAACCATTCTACATCTGCCCATGTGATAGAAATCCTGATCTAGACACTGGAATTTCAGATCTGCACTGCTACTCTCCCGCCGTCACCACAATTTCTGCAAAAAAAAAATTGATTTTAAATCAACGATATCTCCCTCATCCGGAGTCCAATTCGATTGATTTTTTTTTTGAAATTGGGCATTTTTTCTCAAAAAATCCAGATCTGTAATTAGATTTTGTAGATCTTGCATTAGGAAATCTATATCTACGCCGCAAACTCCCTTCCTTGAAAAAATTGTCTACAACACCACTGATTTTTAGATTAGTGATATCTCCTTCATACGGACTCCGATTCGAACGAATTTTTTTTTCTTCGAAATCGGGTTTTTTTTCACATAGAATCCAGATTTACAATTAGATTTCACAGATATTGCACGAAGACGTCTAGATCTGTGCCACAAACTTGCTGCCCTAAAAAATTGTCTGCAACCCCATTGATTTTTAGATCAGCGATATCTCCTTCATTTGGACTCCGATTCGATCGATTTTTTTTTTTGAAATCGGGTATTTTTTCACATAGAATCCAGTTCTACAATTATATTTTATATATATTGCACCAAAACATACAAATATGATCTGCAAACTCGCCGCCCCCGAAATCCCGCAAAAAAAATAAAAATAAATAAATAACTCCACTTTTTTGTCCAAGAAAGTGCTCTGATACCACTTGTTATAGATCTGACCCAGAAATAATATAGATCTAATAAGAAAATATAAGACAATGCAAATAAACCCAGAAATAATATGAAATGATTCTTTATTGACCAAACCCTTATGGTAGGGCAACACCATACATTCACTCCTTAAGGAAGGAGAACACTCCACAAGCCATATGCCTATTCATACAATATTCCTTCACACAATTCCTCGACACCTCCTTCATGTGGAGTCTCTAGCCTCTATATAGGCCTCATACATACAATACCATGGATCATTACCATGGTTCCCTCATACCATCGACTAATACCATGGGCCCATTACATTATTACTAACTACTTGTGGTCCCTTACATGATATGGGTTAACCACCATATTTATTACTATGGCCCATCCCATTATTACATTATTACCTTGGGTACCTCCCTTTGTACCCCATGTTATCCCCCCTAGGTATATAACAAGAAGGCATTATTACCAATCTTTTCTAAAATCTTAAAAGGTCCATACCTAATTGATTTCAGTTTTTTACCTTATCCTTGAAGCCTTTCCTTGCTAATGTAAAGCCAAACTTCATCTTCAACCTAAAAATTGTGGTCAACACGATGCTTATTATGCCTTGTCTTGTACTTGGCTTGACTCTTTTCCAACTGTTCTTGAACCATCTGATGCACCAATTGAACTTGTTCAATGAATTGATTGGCCTCATCAATGTCACTATGTCCATCAATAGAAACATTTTTTTCAAAGATAAAATCTAAATGAGATTTTAGTAAGTATCCAAAGCATTCCTCAAATGGAGATGTTTGAGTCGATGAATGCTTCGCCCGGTTGTAAGCATGTTGAATGTAGTGTAAGTGTTCATCCCAAATCTTAGGGTTTTTGCTGCAATACCCACGAAGACGATGTACTATTGTTTTGTTCACCACTTTTGTCTGAACATTGGTTTGTGGATGGAATGTTGTGCTCTTTTTCAAATTGGTGTCCACGAGTCCCCATAAGTTTGACCAAAATTTCCTGACAAATCAAGAATCTCGATAAAAAAAATAGATGTGAGAAATTCAAAATGCACCCATATATTTTGAAAGAACATTTTTGTAGTCTGTTCAGCTGTAAAATCCTTCTAATAAGGCATCAAAATACACATTTTGTTGAAATGATCCACCACAACATAAAGATAATCATGGTTTTTCCTAGACATAGGTAGCCCTCCTACAAAGTCCATAGAAACACTTTCCCAAGGACAGGAAGGAACTGGAAGTGGAATATACAATCCTAACTTTCTATTGTTAAGCTTACTAGTAGCACACAAAGAACATCCTCTTACATATCATGACACACTTTCATTCATACGAGGCCAATAACAATGCCTCTGTAATTGTGCCACCGTCTTGCTTACACCAAAATCACCATCAATAAGAGAAGTATGTGCTTCCCTTATGATGTTAACTCTTTCTCCCTATGGAATGCATAGCTTGACAAGATGATACAATAATTTATCATGAACATGGTAATCTAATTCTTCTACTAGTTGCCTTGACACAAAGTTGCATATACATCCTTAAAATCTTCATCTAAAGCATATGGTTCAACATAGCTCTCATGCATGTTAGAATTATGCTTAAGAATAAATTATGCACTAATAATTGGTCTAGATAGCATATCAACAACTTTGTTATATATACCTTTATTATACCTTATCACCAAGTGGAATTGCTGCAAGAAACCCATCCATCTGAAATGCCTCGCTTGTTGTAGCTCAGTTTTTGATTGCAAGTATTGCAATGGTTGGTGTTCAGTGTGAATGGTAGTTTCCTTTCCCATCAAATAATGTTTCCATTTTTTCATACTTTGCACCAAAGCATACAATTCTTTGTCATATATTGGATAGTTAACAACTGCATCATTAAAAGTTTCAAAATGGTAACAAACGGGCTTATCATGTTTCATCATGGTTGCATCATGACTGCTCCCATAGCATAGTCACTTGCATCTGTTTGTATCTCAAATGGTTGTCTTAAATTGGGAAGTGCAAGAAATGGTGTTGTAATTATTCTCTCTTTCAATGCATCGAAGGATTTTTTTTGCTTACCTCCCAACTGACGAACTTGTTTCACACGTGTCAAGACATGTAATGGAGCTACAATTGATGAGAAGTTAGAAATGAACTTTCTCCAATATTGGGTTGCTCCTAAAAAGCTTCTAACCTATGTTACATTATTGGGTTTAGGCCAATTCACAATGACTTTGACCTTTGAGGGATATATCTTCAATTCACCCCCTCCAACAATGTGATCCAAATACACTAAAGAGGTTTTTCTAAATTCACTTTTAGACACTTTTAAAAACAACTTTTCTTTCTTTAAGACATCTAAGACTTGCCTAACATCCTTGGCATGCTCTTCATGAGTCTTGCTAAAACTCAGTACGTCATCTAAGTAGACTATCACAAAGTCATCAAGAAAAGGTATTAAGACGTCATTCATAACTCTCATGAATGTTGCAGGAGCATTACAAAGCCCAAATGGCATGACCAACCATTCAAACAAACCTTGCTTTATTTTGAAAGTTGTATTCCATATGTCTTCTTCAACAATCCTAATATGATGAAAGCCACTCCTCAAGTCCAACTTAGTGAGATAAAAAAACATCTTTCAACTGCTCAATTAAATCATCATTTCGAGGAAGAAGGTAATGATTCTTTACCGTGATCTTGTTCAAGGCTCTAAAATCCACACACATGTGCCAAATACCATCTTTCTTTGGTACTAAAACAAGTGGAGACCTGCATGGTGATGTGCTTAGTCTGATGACCCCTTTATCAAGCAACTCTTGGATTTGTTTCTTGATTTATTCATTCTCCATGACTGACATCCTGTACATGCTAATGTTTAGAAGAGGATAATCTTGCTGCAATTGGATCTCATGTTGGATTGCTCTTTTAGGAGGCAATCCTTCAGGTTCCTTAAACATCTTATCATAGGTGTTAACAACCTCAATCAAATCAGATTTTAATATTGCATCACATCCTTGGAAGGCTTCATTTTTAACATTCTCTTTGGGTTTGATCATCAAGAGTACAAAATTCTTACTAGCATTAACAAGCCTCTTCATTTGTCCAACATTCACAAGAGACAAGTTCAACTTCTTGCTATGTGATCTAACAATGTATTCAATCCCATTTTTAAAGAAATGATATTTATTCTCATGGCGATGAAATATGGCTCTCCTATCATATAGATATGGGCTTCCGAAAACAATACCACAAATGTCAAGTGGAATTACATTAGGCTCTACCTCATCTACAAAGTTTACAGTGATGGAAAATTTCAGTTTACATCTTTTTGTCACATGCAATTTTGCATTGTCACATATCCATCCTAAAGGATAAGGTTTAGGATGAGGAATGATTTCCAAGTTTAATTTCTTAACAATGTCTTCTGAAATAAGGTTTGCTTGTGATCTGCTATCAAACAAAGTATCTATCTCAGTATGTTTTGAAACGACTCTAACGTGGAAAATATCTATTCTTTCTTTTTCATATTGAGTTTCATTGCGGTTACTAGAAGACCCAGTACTTGCAATAGAGTACTTACCTTTCAATCCCATCGCTGTGATATTTGTTTCATCCCCGGAATTATATCCTAAATCATGTTGTGTAGTTGTAGCAATCTTTTGTTAAACTTTTTGGGTCTCACCTTAGGAGTAAGTTTCCAACAATGGTCTTCATCATGGCCTTCTTTTTAACAATGTTTACATGTGAGATTTTCTCCCTCCTTCTTGACTGAAGCATTCTTCTTCCCTTTGCCTTTGAATTTCCCCTTTCCTTTGTCTCCACTCTTGAATGGATTCTTGTTGCCCTCTTGGGGAACATTATTCCCTCTTCCTTTTAAATGAGTTTCCTGTACACAAACTTCATCAAGATTTGCAGGGTTAAACATGAGAATTGTGTCTCAAATAACTATGTAAACCTCCAATGTATTTTAGTAGAGTGTATTGGGAGGATAAATATATACCCAAAATAAAAGATCTTTTCCTAAATTCATGATTATAGCTTTGCACACTTTGACCCTTAACTTGTCTAAAATTTTGCCAATCCATTATATCTTTTGGCATGTATGCTAATGGATAAAATTGTCTGCTTATTGCAGCAACAAAATCATTCCAAGAGGATAAAACCTGACCACTTGTCTTCATGTCCTCTTGAGTTTTGGCCTCCCACCAAATGAGTGTTGCACTTTCTAACCTAAGAGAAGCAAGCTGGATTTTGTTTGCATCATCCTTGATTCTTTGTATCTTGCAATACACTTCAATATGACGAACCCAATTATCCAATTTCTTAGCATTTACCTCTCCATTGTACATAGGCAATTCAAACTTTATGTCAGGATTTAAGGAAGAAGTTTTACCATGTCCCTTTGGAGAAATTTGTGGAGGTGTTTGTGAAGGGGTTGAAGTAGAAGAAGATGAGGATGATGCTGGAACTAAAGGTGGTGGCTTGTCATAATCTTCTCCATTCCCTATTGGAGGTTTTTAGCTCTCTCCTTGCAACCTTGAGTTCCTCTCCTCATAAAGAGCTTTCACAATTTCAAAAATTTCAAAGAAAGCTTTTCTAAAAGTTCTCTCATCTTCAAGCATCCCTTTATGACCTTCTTCATGTGCCATGACTAGCGAATCTTGAGATATGTGTGTTCTCCTTGAAACAATTTGAGACCTTGGCTCCCCAAGCTCTTCTTCTCCTCTTTTGAGCTTCAACCTTGTAAGCATTAGAAAACACTTGCAAACAAAATAAAACATTCAAAATAACCTTGAGCTCTGATACCAAACTGATATGTTTTACAAATTTGAAGGCGATAGGAAAAATGTGCAAGTAATTTTCTTATGTCTTTTAGGAAATGGATCAATTTTTAAAAGCACATAAAATAATGGTTTAAAACTCAGTTAACAACATAAAAATAGAGACAAATATACCATATACAAAAATACAAGACAACAAAATGATAAAGGAGTTCACCCCTCTTGGGCTACATCTCCTGGTCCAACTTCCAATGTTGGGCCTCTTTCATTAAGTGCTTCAAAATTGTGTTTATATGGGTTTAAAATGCCCAGAATGTAAAAATAATGTCTCTAATGGCTCCGGAATGGTAAAAAAACTCGAGGTTGGGTTCTTGTTGCCCTCAATTTGGCCAAAAACTGAAGAAGTTATGCTCTATAGATGTTTTTCTACTAACTGCTTTACAAACTAGACTCCTTTGCTAATTTTCCTATGAATTCCACAAATCCAGGGACCGTTGAGCGCCATTTTCGCCTAATGCCGATGAGATTTCCATCGGTTCAAGTGCAATTTGTTGGGTTGTTTAAATGCATAATGACCCCTTTGGCGGAAAATTAGGGCCACATGGGGCCATGCGCTTGGGGACTGGGGTTAACTGTGGGCCCTCATCAGCATAGCCCCCCAGTCCGTCAGGCGACAGTTCTGTGGCATCATAAAACTCGGGGTTGACCCCCAATATTTGCACCTATCTGCCATCACTCTGCTCTGATTTGCCTCTAGTCATGTCATATGGTTAAACCTTGGGATGGGGCTAAGCCGCGAGCCCTTGGTCGCTTCGCTTGCGGTCTTGTGGGTTGTGTATTGACTAGGGTACAAGGGCTTACCCCCGACCCCTTCTCCAAACATTTAAATGCCGAAAGTTTAAATATTAATTCACTACTATGACTAATAAGAACCATCTCGTGGCCTATTAGTAAGGCACTTGACTTGTGTGCATGAGGTCCTATGTTCAAACCTATGGAGGTATGTTCGACCCATTACGAAAATTTTACACTCTACCGAGGTGCAACGTGGCACCTAACCATTGATCCACATAACAACTCCAATCACCAATAAAAATACATCAACCTTGAATGAATCTGGTAAAGCCACTTGGCAGCCTGCCATTGGCCCAAGGTACACAATCAACCTACACAGTCAGCCTGCTAAGTCATCGTATAGACTATCCAATTAGTAGTCCTGCACCCAACGTACAAAATTTTTACATGTTTGGGAAAATGATCAGAACGTGATATCGGGAGCATATGATATTGGTTTGAGCTATTCAAGTTGTGTTGGATTCAAATCTGAGAGCTCTACGCTTTGGCACTGGTTTCGAGCAATTTTGAACACTTTTAATTTTGAGCACTTTATTGATCCCTTGGATAATTTTGGAAGGTAAACAATAAGATTTGTTCTTGTTGCCCACATTAAGAGAACTAGAAGGGAGAATACTCTTAAGCCAATGTTGAGTAGAGAAGGAGATGCCTTCCTTGTGCAATAGGGGTAGTGGATGAGAATACCATCACAATTTAGTGAATGGATGGTTGCTTGGAGTGTATAGTTGTGGATTGAGTCATTGACTTGTGAGGAATTAGGTTGGACATTGAGTAACTTATTATTTCTTATCCAATTGCCTTCACTCTGGTGGCATCATAGCCCAACTTGGGGGTGACATCTATAATGGATGCCTATGGTTGGGTGGAAAATTGCTCATATATAGCAAGTTTCTTGGACCATATTCTTTAAAAGATAAGTTTGGAGTCCTTGGTTTAAATGTTTGTTCATAATTTAATAATTGAATATTATATCATGTTTATGAAATAATTTTCAAGTAGATTCCTATTTAAATGAATTTATACATTTTTGTTTATGTTGCATTGTTCAATTGCTTGCATTTTATGAATTTGAATGGCTGTAAAGTTTATTGAGTTTGAATTTATAATGAGTATCTCAAACCTGTCACATCTTTGATTTGCATGTTGGGTAATTCTTCAAAGGGGACGTGACATTGTTTACAATGGGGTTCTTTGGTTCCGAGGAAGCTTCACCTTTACCATTTTTAGCTGGTATCCATGTTTTAGCCCCTTTAAATAGAGAAACAATTGAATACATGTGTGGTTTATGTTGCCCTGAATCGATATCTAAAAGGAGAAGTATTTTATTGTGAATTGAGATAAGTTAGGCATGTTCCTAAAACCAACATGGTAGCCATCAAACTTTCAATTGGAGCAATGGCAAGAAATTGCATTGAAATGGACATTATTAAGTGACTTCCTCAAGGTATTAGTCTAGCTATGGGGGAGAAGGAGACATGGAAAAACCTATATTATTAAAGCATTCCTTTTTTATACTCTTATTGCAAGTCCTACAAGGTATCATGTCCTAGGAAAAATATTGGTTTTTCTAATGAGAACATATCCATTGGAAAATCACAATTATAGTATGGAAATGGCTCTTTGAAAGGATTTTAGAGGTGAGACAAGTGGAAAAGGAAACTAGAGGATATGGATGACTCAAGCTTTGATTCATTCTAGTAAATCCCCCGCATTGATAATAACCTTCAAACACTTCAAAAAATTCTAAACAACCTAATGGAAAAGCTAAGAGAAGATATGAAGATTGAAACATTGTGATGACATAAACAAGGTACATCAACTCCTTTTGATGCTTGTGATAGTGAATCACATTAGAATACAACCTAGACATATCCACTAGCGAACCAAATTACTATTTCAAGGGACAAGAATTTCCATGAGAGCTTGGATGAAATTCCTATAAGGACTTGGCAGAAATATATCATGACATGAATGTCCAACTATGACTAAGGGTGTATTGAACTATATATGGTTGACATTATGAGGCTTCTTTTGGGTAGGAAAAAAAATATGCAAAGGTGATTCTTCAAGCTAAAAAAAGAGGTCATTTTTAGCATTCAAATGAAAACTATGAGGGTCCTTACATCATCCAAATTACCAAAGAGGGGTAAAAAAATGATGTTTTTATCATTCAATATCAAGGAATTGAGTGACCAATCCAAAAATGCTTGATTTGGGGTTTGTTCTCAAAATATAATTTGAATTCCTTAGTACTATAAGAAACTATGGTTGATAAGGAACTATGTATGAAAAATATGCATGGAGTTCTATCTAATTGGAAATTCTCTGTTATCAATATAATTGAAAGTAACAATAACAAATGAATGTATAAAAGGGCGCAATATATCATTCATTTACCTCATAAATGTAGCTTGTTCATTTCATAGGCAAAACATCATGACTAACCACTCATACAAACCTTGCCTAGTTTTGAAGGTGGTTTTCGATGCATTTTCTTCTTTGACTCGAACCTAATGATACACAAACTTTAAGTTGAGTTTGGCAAAGGGTTTGGTTTGTTGCAAATAATCTAGTAGATCATCTATCTTGGGTATGGGGTACCTATTCTTGAGTGTAATTTTGTTTAACTCCATGTAATCAATACACATCTGCCAAAGTACCATACTTTTTTTGCATAATTATGATGGGTGACCCACAAGGTGAAGTGCTTGGTTGAATGACACCCTGTTCCAGTAGCTGCTGCAACTGATTCCTCACCTCACTTTCTTATATAATGAATTGATTGTACAGCAAAATGTTTTGCAACGAGGAGTCCAACAATAGTTGGATTTGATGCTCCAATTCCCTCTTGGGCAGTAGCCCTTTAGGATCCTAGAACACATCCGTATATGCTCGTAGAAACTCTTCTAGTTTTTGTTTTTGTTTCTTAGTACACTCCTCGAGGGATGTTTTTTCTCTCACTAACTCTTCTACAAAATAATTTTCCCCTAAAAATAATAAACATACTTATCGCAAGAACTAATCAGTTTCTTAGCTTGGTTGGCACTTACCAATGAAATTTTGGACTTTCCCTTGTGCGCATCGATGGTGAAGGATTTTCCATCCTTGATGAGGCTGTATTGGTTGGCTCTCCATATGAAGATTACATCCTGCATGTACATATAAGGACTTACAAACATCACTCCACATACATCAAGGGGAACTATATCTTATTATACTTCATCAATAAAATTAGTGTTGATAGCAAATCTAATTTTGCACTGTTTGGTTACCTTTATTTCCACATCCTTATTTACCCATCCTAATGGATATGGGCTTATATGATCATGAACTTCCAATCCCAATTTTTTGAATAGCTTTGTTGCAATGATATTCCCCTCTAAGCCTCAATCTTTGTCTTCTTGAACAATTTTTTTTATATCGAAGAGTCTCGTGTTTTCATTCTCTTCTTATTGTTGAAGACTACTCAAATTCACCTCCTTCTACACTAATGTACATATGATATTATCATCCATGTTTGAGTTGATTTCAATATGATTGC
>APFE031497445.1:20108-57253 GCA_000404065.3 Pinus taeda
GTTGGACCTAATTTTACGTGTTTCCATGAATATAATTAATTTATTAACAATATTATTAATTTTTAGGTAATATAAGAGTAATAATAATAATTAAATGAATAAATAAATTAAATTAAAATTTGGCCTGGATCCTAGAGTCGTTTTTAGCCGTTGGAGTCTTTGCTCAGTCTATTTAAATAGGTGTTGCTGGATCTGTTTCTTCAACTTGTCTTGACGATGAACCACACTAGTTGGTTCGAAACGCGTCGAAAAATGTCTTTCTATATGTGATTTGCGCCGAAGCTCTTCTTATAACGTTGATGGATCACAGAAGCCTCAATTCTACAACTATCTTCTCTTTTCTTTGGAGGGCAAGTTTGGTGGGAACTGTGCTGATACCAAATAGTTTTCTATATCAGCAAACCATGGGGAGAGAACTAAAATAGCAAACAAATGCTCATCTGGTAACTGGTCATCCACCATTCCTTCTTCACTTGCATGCAGATTCATCCTAGATAGAAAGTCTACAACAAAATTTTCCTTACCAGGCTTATCAACAATAGTTAGATCAAATTGTTGTAATAAAAGAAACCATCTTATAATTCTAGCATTCACATCTGGTTTGTTCATTAGATATTTGATTGTAGCATGGTCAGTATGCACAAATGTTTGATAGCCTATAATGTAATGCCTAAATTTGTTTAATGAATGCACAATAGCCAGGAGTTCCTTTTTGGTCACAGTATAATTTAGCTCAGACTTTGACTAGTTCTTATTGATAAAATAGATGGCATAGAGAAATTTCTCCTCTACCTGACCTAAGGTTGCTCTTGTGGCTTTGTCTAAGGCATTAGTATGAATATGAAAAGGGAGGGCCTAGTTTGAGCCTTAAAGAACTGGTGCAGTGGTTAAATTACACTTTAAAATGTCTAAGGCTTCTTGACAGCTCTTTAACCATATAAACTCGGAAGCTTTGACCAACAACCCAAATAAAGGGGAGGCCAACTTGCTGAAGTCCTTTATGAACCTTCGGTAGTATCCAGATAACCCCAAGAAACTCCTGACATCCCTCTGCTTTTGAGGAGGTGGGACCCTTTGGATGATTGTTGTTTTGTTTGGGTCCACTTGCAGTCCTTTCTGAGATATTGAATTACCTAGCACGGTCCCTTCAATCATTAAGGATTCACATTTTTATGGACTAAGAGACAAGTTCATTTCAATGCATTTGTGCAATACTTTGCCTAGGTTAGTTAGGGCTTCTTGAAAACCATAGACGTAAGGTGTAAAATCATCCATATAGATTTCCACCACATCATGTACTAATTCGGAAAAAATACTCAAGACTGATCTCTAGAAAGTGGCAGGAGCATTGCATAGGCCAAAAGGAAGGACCCTATAGGCAAAAGTACCACAAGGACAGGTGAATGTGGTCTCATCCTAGTCTTCTACATAGATTTGGATTTGGTTGTACCCACTAAATCCATCTAGGAAAGAAAAAGACTTCTTCCCTGCCAGGCCATCTAGCACTTGGTCAATGAAGGGTAGGGGAAAATGATCCTTCTTTGTGCCTTTATTCAACTCCCTGTAATTGGCACAAATCCTCCACTTACCATTTTTCTTGGGAACTAACACTAAAGGAGAGACACACTCACTATTAGAGATAGGGTAAATGAATCCTACATCTAGCAGTTTTTGCAGTTCTTCTTTGACTATATGTTTAAGAGCTAGATTCATCCTCCTTTGTGGTTGTCAGACTGGCTTGAAACCTTCTTTGATGTATATGTGGTGAGTACACACTGAGGAGTTTACTCCCTTCATTTCCTTGTCACTCAAAGCGAATGCTTCTAGGTTTTCTCTCAACATGTTGCATAGCTTTTCCTCTTCAGGAGCAGAAAGAGATGGATTAATTTTCAAAGTTTTCTCTGGGCCGAATTCTATGGTCTTGACACGAAGTGTGTTGGAATTGGCCAGGCATAAGTCAATTGGATGATTGTTCTAGGCTTCCCTTACTTCTTCTAATGGTAATGAACTAGGAGTTGGACTTTGAAGTAGGTGTTCAATTAAGTCATCCTCATCTTGTTGTCCTCCTCCTATGGTTGCTTCCAAATCATAAACTTAGGCTAAATAAGCCTCATCTCCTTCCTCTTCCTCCACCCATAAAGGTAAATGATGCTCTAGAGAAGGTTTAGCAGGAGGGTATATAACTAATTTCTTGGACATATGCCCATTTTTGATGGTCATATTCCTAGCTTTGCAGCTATGTAAGCATCAACTGTGGCCAACCATGGACTCCCAAGGATAAGAGGGTAACCAGTAAGCTTAGCCTTAGGCTTGAGAACTAGGAAATTTGTAGGGTACTCCAAGGAGTCAATGGAGACCATCACATCCTTGATAGTTCCCTCAGGGGTGGCTTTGGAATGGTCTGCAAGTTGCAAAACTGTTGTGGTCTTTCTCAATGACCCTTGGAGGTTGAGCTTGAGCATGGTATCCTTGGTCATCAAATTAATGGAAACCCCTAGATCAATTGGAGTCTGTGGAACAATGGTGCCATTGATGTGCACATCTACTACAGGGCTTCTAGAGTCCAAATATTTCGAGCATATTACCTACCCTAGCATTAAGTCAGACAGCTACCCAATGACATTAATGGTAGGGGAATCCATTTTTCTTCTTCCTAGATTCTTGAATCATTTCCCCTTAATCAACTTATTGTAAATGGGAACATCTTTTACTTCCTAGAGAAGGGGGATCTTTGCACATAGATTTTTCAATTCTCCCAGAAGTTCAGTTTCTTATGGGGTAGGTTGGAGTGGTTGTGCTAATCTCTTGGGAAAGGGTGGATTTACTTTAAGGTTGCTTTCCTCTCTTTCTCCCTCAACCTCCCTATGTGGAGAGGGAGGTTGGTTATCTTGAAGAATTCTCCTAGACCTTAGGTTGATCTCCTGGATTTCTACAGCATAAACTGGGTATGATGTCTCTCCACTGTATACTTGTTAGGCCTACCTATTGTTCGGGTTCGGATTTGGCTAGGCAAGCACCTGGGGTTACTTGGGTGGAGCAGGTTGTAGGATTTGTGGTTGGGTAGGTTGTGGAGGCAATAGAGCTTGAACATTGTTGTATTGGGACCTCCACCCCTAGAGTGGGGTATTTGTCTGAGGCTGTGGCAGAATGTAAGGTTGAAATGACTAGCTAGCAGGCTAGGAATGATACTGAGATGCATAGGACCAAGGAGGGGGTGTACACCGGGAAGGATGAGCAGGGGGTCCCCAAGAAGGTATAATTGTGGTTTGGTTGGGGTTGTAGTATGCATGGGATGAACCTTGCATACCCTGCTGGTATGGTCTAGGCCTAAGAGGTCTCCTTTTGTTGATGTAGAAACGCTGCTCAGTGACCCCTTCAGCTCCTTGATATACATCTTTGAGTCTGAGTAAAGAAGGGAACTTGTCTGTGGAGTGGGTTTCTTCACAAACCAAGCAAATCTCAATCCAGTTCAATGGACATTCATTCCTAGGATTCCTCCTGATGCATCTAGGACAAAAGATGGCTAAGGCTCTCTCTACTTCCTCTTGCTTCCTTTTGATATTCATGGTGTCTAATTGGAAGGCAAGGGTTTGCAACATCTCACTTTTGAAATCTTCAATCATATTTCCAATTTCACCCTTGATCGATGAGTTGGAAGATGATGCACTGGCCATAGGTTGACTACTCCTACCCCTTTTCCTAGCTTCCCTAGAATGGTTTATAAAGACAGTATTGATATCCTCATAGGGTAATTGGTATATATCTCCTCCTGCTAACAAATATAAGGTATCTAGAAGATCTTCCCTTACTCCTCTGAGCAGGACCAACTTTAGTGACTCAGGGTCAAGTGTGCACTTGGCCCTTTTGTAACTGAGCTGGAATCTTTCCTCATACTCTTCTAAGATTCATCTTGGCCCATGGTCATCCTGAAAATATATTCTTTAGTATCCTTTGACCTATAGTAGTCCCTATATTTGTTGTTAAAAGCCACCGAAGAAGAGAGAAGGTTGGTTGTTGAATGTAGTGGGGGTATTTGGAAAGAATTTCCCTAAATTATCCCTACTCCTAGGCATGAAAGGAAATATTTTTGGGTTGTTTTTTTTTTTTAAAATTAGTTGGAAAGTACTTTGTAGAAATGAAATTGTTGATTGAATGAAAACTACTAACAGAAAGAAAAGTTACTTGCTGAATTGAAATTCTACTTGTAGAATGGAAAGAAAAGCAGCTAATGACAACTAAAAGAAAGGAAGCTACTAGATTACTTTCACAGAAACAAACTAATGGTAGAAAATTGGAGACTAGAAATAGAAGAAAAGAAAGAAGATGAGAAATAGAAGAAAAGAAAGAAGTACTTACATTCTACACAGGCACCTCCTCGGAAATTGCGCCAAAAAGTGATGAGCACTAGTATTGCAGCAAGGATGTTCCAACTCTTGGGCCGCCACCTTTACTTATCAACCTAGGGTTCGTAAAAACTTGGAGGTGATAGTGCTATATGCATCAGTATAATTGAAGGTCCTGCCTATTGTCACTTGTTTATCTGGCAAGAGACCCTAGGGGTTCTAAGCCAAACTTCTATAGAGTCAGAAGAAGCTTGATTCTTTTATCAAAGAAGAGAAAATCTATTCTAAGAGAGATACTCTACTGCAGTAATGAAGAAAACAATATGTAATGCTAAATCACACCATATCCTAATTAACCATTTAAACAGCTATGCTAAGAAGAATTTCTAAATCAATACTAACCTAATGCTTCTATCTAAGTTACAGAAGTAAAGAACATCAAACTAAACTAATGAGTAAGCAAGGAAACTAAACTAAATCTGTTTTTACTTTTTTGTTTTTTCAGATGATCAGATAGTCTTAGAGTCTGATTGAATAACCAAATTGAAACTCAGGAGTGGCAGCGTTTAACTGAGATCCAAAACAACGTTCGAGAAGGAATCAAGAGGAAGATCAAGCGAAGATCGAAATCAATGAATGGAGGACGTAAAGAAGCAACAGTACATGGGGAGATGAGTAGTAGAGATCTTATCGTAGGAGATTACATGAATAGATGGATGAACAGGATTAGCGAAAGATGAGCGGCAGAGATCTTATCGCGGATATTAAGTGAATCGATGAATAAACAGGATTAATGAAAGATGAGCAACAAAGATCTTATCATGGATATTAAGTGAATAAATGAATGGATCACATTATGTCATGTGGCAACAGAAGGAAAAAAACATGCAACCTTATGGAGCAGTCTTCATAGGTGGTAAGAAGTTTCTCGCACGCCCTCAAAGTTGTAAGTGGAATTCCTAAATTTTGTGCGATTAGCCTAAGTGAGTGACACGTAACATGAGAAAACTACTTTTCTCGCGTGATCTCAATCGGATATCAATCATGCAATAATTCAGTCGAGATGACGCGATAACTATTGGATCAAGCAAGACAAATTGACGGTGGAGATGTGAAGTGTCTAAAGTCAAATGTTGAAATGAATAAAGGCGGCAAGAAATATCTCACGCACCCTAAGAGCTGTAAGCTGTATTTTTAAATTTCACATGATTAGCCTAATTCAGTGACACATAGCATTGGAAAACCAAATTTCTTGCATGCTCTCTGGTTGATATCATCCGTGCAAGAATTTGTGCGAGATTGCACAATAGACATTGGATCATGCAAGATTGATCAACGGTGGAAATCGACCAAGCGAGTTGGTGATTGGGTGACGTGATAGCCGTTGGATTAGGTGAGGCAAACCGGCGGTGGAGATCAACCAAGCTAAAGTCAAACATTGAAATGAATATGGGATATGCGGTTAATGGCAATTGGTCAGCTTTGTTGTAGATTGGACGGTAAGGAGATTTACTGATATAATCTAATTAAGACATGATTTATTAGCTTCCACCTATATTATGCATGAAGAAAGTGTTGAAGGAAATGATAATATGAGTGAGATCTTATTACAGAAAGAAAACTATGAAATGAACCAGGTACTGAATCAAGATGACAAACTTCATGCAAGAACTCCTGGCTAACCGGCTAATTGAAAGAAGCCTCAAATGGAAGCAAACTAAAACACAACTAATCTACGCTACACTACTATGATGGAAATGCAGTTACTTAAGAAAATAAACAATTAAACCATGAATCTACGCTAGCATACATGTGCAATAAAGAGGAGCCTTAGCTATTAGGGTTGGGCCCTAATCCAAGAGCTTCAACACTCTGAGTTAACTCAGTGCTGGCTCAAAACAAAACTCATTCTTATTATCAAAATAATGGATTACATCAAAGTTGTCACAAGTCTTGCAACTTGAAAATAAAGTAGAGTTTTACAATCAAAAGTCTAAATCCTACTGAGGTCCTGGGCCTCTCTACTTATACATCTAATGTCTCCAACGACTTCCTTAAAATTAGGGAGGCTTGGCTCCCAAACTCGAGATAAACTAGTGCTTTGACTTCCACTTGCTTGGCTACCTTCTAGTCCTCATGATTTGGCTATTTGTACTCTGAGCTGATGGAGGAATATTCGAATGGAGGGGTAGTAAACGAGGAGGATTTACCTCCTATAATTCCTCAACCATTTCCCATTCGAGTTTTGACCAAGGTATTTGCTAAAATTCCTTGCTTTTATCCTTTAATCTTGCATTAAATGCACATTAGACAACAAAGAAAAATATCCAACTCTAACTCATCTCATAAAAAAATATAATCAAAAGTATGCAATAAGTTGTGAGAGTAGACGTTTTGACTAAGCTAGGAGGTGAATTAAGGAGCATATAATTACCCAATGATGAGGCTCATCATCGTGGAGGCTTTGTAATGACTATCAATCACTGAATAATATCATTGTCTAAAATAGGTATCCAATCCCACGGCTTATTGACCCTCTAGACTAGTTGAAAGGGGCCAAATATTTCAGCAAGATTAACTTGAAGTATGGTTATAATTAGGTACCAATTGAACCCTGCAATGCGTGGAAAGGTGCCTTCAAATATGAGGGCCTTTTTGAATGGTTGGTCATACCTTTCAGGTTGATGAATAGCCTCTCAACCTTCATGCAGCTAATGGACAACATCTTGCAGTGCTTCATAAACTTGTTTGTGGTAGTGTATCTGGACGACATCTTGAACTTCAGCCAAATTTAGGATGAGAACATACATATTGGATAAGTGCTCAAAACTCTTTGACAGCACAAATTGTGTGCCAATTTGGAGAAATGCATTTTGGTATGACCTAGGTTGAATATGAGGGGTACATAACTGATGATCAGGGTTTGCATGTTGACCTAGCCAAGATATAGGCTATTTGGCATTGGCCATCCCTAACTACTCTAACAGAGTTCTGCACCTTTTTGTGTCTTACTAATTTCTATAACAATTTCGTGTTGGGATTCTCTCATATCACTTGTCCTTTGAGACAATTCACCAAGGGTGGAGCAAAAGTAAAACTATTTTGGTATGAATCTCAATAGAATGGATTTGCCAAGTTGCTCTACACTAGTGCTCACATTGCTAGACCTACAGAAACCATTTGAAATTGAGACAAATTATGCCTCCAACTATGTTATTGGTGTAGTTTTACCCAACAAGGGAATCTAGTGGCAAATCACAATGAGGCATTTTCATATACAATCTGAAGGTATCCCACCTACCATAAAGAGATGTATTCTATTATGCTAGCCTACACACAATGGAAGCATTACATTCTAGGGAAGGAAACAGTCATCCACATAAATTGTTGACCCCTGCAATTCATACAGAAATACTGAAAGTTGCAGAATGATCACCATTATAAATTTTCCACATATCTATGAAACTTCCATTTGAACATTAAGTACAAGAAAGGTAGAGCCAATCATGTTGCAGTTTCCCTCAGTTAACCATCGGTTATGGTGCTGACCACTATGCTCGACTCTTGTGGACAATATATTGATATAAATATCATCTCATTTGGACAAATAGAAGTATGATTTTGAATTTATGCCCACTCATGTACAATTTATTCAAGTCGGCGAAGTCATCATGTAGGCTCATGAAGCCCAATAGACATGACTCTTCACCCTCATTAACTTTTATAAATAAAATTTTCCTCTTTCCTCAATTGGCATCTTCATCACTCACACATTTTTGCTCCATCTCTCATTGGTTCATACAACATTAGGCATTCTCTCTCCCATGTGTGGCACAAGGAGTATGAAATTTCAAAGCTAAATTGCAGGTCGAAAATCACAAAAATTTTGCATTCTGATCAGTGTCGACCATGACCTTCTAGGCATCATTTGACTTCAATTTTTTGGGGTTATTTGCATCTCAACATGCCACATATTTTGGCACAGAAATCAAGGCATATTGTACACTTTGATCGCAGACAAAATTTGCAGGTTGATTGTAGATTTCAGACAGTAGTTTGACCATTGAATTTATCATTATTTTGGGTTATCTTTCACCTCCTGATCAGACTGAGTTTGATTGGGGAAGATCGAGTTGTTTTGAGGAAATTATATTGTTCCTTTGACTAGCATTGACTTTTCTAGTTAGCACTAATGTTTGACTTCATAAATTTTCACGGTTATTTTGACTTTGAATTGGGCAATTCAATTTGACTTTTGTACTCTCTCTCTGCTGAACACTTGATATAATAATAAGAAGATTCATTCAAAGAGTTTTCTCACAATGGGTTTTTCCCTAGTATCTGCCAAATAAAGTGCCCTCTTGTCTTGGCTTGTCTTCTGCATTTTGTTTCATGTTCTATTTGCTTTCACTGTCAATGTGATTGTTATTGGAAATTGGAAATTGTTATTGGGATGCTAAGGAACACTAAAGTAAATTTTCTTAAGCATAGAACATACCATTGTTAACTAAAATTAATGTGCTATCAGAGCCCAAGTGAAGGCAAAGCCCAAGCAAGAGAGAGAAAATCAATCACTAAGGAAAATTGTTAGACAAGAATCTTGGTCTAGATCCAATGGTTTTTACACCCTACTTCAAATCTAAGGATAAGCTCAAGGAAAAATATAACTATCATGCATGTAATATGACTTTGGAAGATCATGGTGCAAAAGGACTATGTAAAGGGGAGAGTGGTGGAGACTCCTTCAAATGCACCTATTGCTACAAAAAAAAAGTACAAGAAATGTGAGGTCAAAGCTAATAGAATTATCCAAGGCTCCATTTAAAAGCATTTGGTTGCCTATATTTCTGATTTGGAAACGCCAAAGGAGATGTATGAAAATATGGTTGGGATGTTCAAAATGAACAATGCAAATCAAATCTTGTTTCTCAAGAACAAGTTGAAGGACATCAAAATGGAAAAAGGGTAGTCCATTCAATCATACTTCATGAGGATAAAAAATCAACGATGGCCTTTTGTCTATTTGAGAAGTTATTGCTGATAGGGAGCTCACTCTAATTTCACTTGGAGCTATTACAAGAGCATGGGATTTTTTTAACACCACCATCCTCAATAATGACATGATTCCTGGTTTCGATGAATTATTGGCTAGATGCACTCCAAATGAAACAAGGATCATGGAGAGAGATAAGCCTTCAAATGGAAATGGTCCAACTTCTTTCTTTGCTCATGCTAAGAGGAAGTACAATATTTTTTTTTAATTAATTAATTAATTTATTATTATTATTATTATTATTATTTATTTAAAATGAAATAAAATCTTTTTACCTTTTATAACTTTTGTAATTAAACTTTATATATTATTATTTTTATGTATATTTCAATTTTATTATTCCAATAATTTTCTAACTAACCTTTGTATATATTTCTTTATATTTATATATATACATATAATTTATATATATATATATATATATATTATATATATACTTAAGTCCATTTAAATAACAAAAAATATAATTTTTAATAACTTTCTAACTAACCTTTAACACTTTTTAAATTATTTTATATGGTTATATATTCACATAATTTAACTAATTTCCATTAAATCTTGACTCTGGTCCTAAAGTCAAACTTAGCCGTTAGTCAAGATAGCCGTTGGAGTCTCTGCTCAAACTATTTAACATGCTAAGCTAGACCTGTTTCTTCAACTTGTCCTGATGATGAACCACACTTGTTGGTTCGAAATGCGTCGACAAATGATTTATCTTGTAATTTACGCCAAATAATTTCTCTTAAAATTGTGAAGCTAGTTGATAAGTAGTTTATGGTTGAATTTCAAACATGCATTTGTTAGTGTCTTGTTACTTGTTATCTATCTCAAATGTAAAGATGTACCTTTCACTCATGGCTATGACTTGTGCTGGAAAACGAGGTCATACAGATTTTCACATACAACTTCAAATATTGGTTTTGATCCCTATGGAAAACACTTTTGTAACTTCCAAGTAGAAGAGGGAAATCCCAAGTCAACCACAATTTTAAGAATTCTAATAATTAATATCATGGTTCGATGTCATAAGCCAATGTTATTGTCAGTGGGAATTGGTTGAAGTATTGCATAGTAAACATGAAAACAATGTTGATGTGATTTTAATAACCAAAGCTTGAAATCAATAGTTAAACAAGTTAACATAAGTTTAATGAAGATTTTAATTTTGAGGTAGATAGAAGTCATCTAGGTATCACCCACTTTTTTTCCTATTCAATATATTTTCTTTTATTCACGATATGTTGCATACAAAATTTCAACACCACAAACATGGATTTGGAAACTAGTTTTCTAGCCTTAATTTATTTTTGGTTCATGTTACTATTGCATAAAGTAATATGGTGGTGTAGTTGTTGGTTAAGGCTTCCATTCAGGAAATGATCCATATAATACAATTGTGATTGGGTTTAGTTTTGTTTAAGTCCTTTTAAAGTGTATATTTGTTTTTATTATTCACTTTGGACTCTTTCATGCAAATATTTGTTGGTGGGTTAGATCCAAATGCAATGAATGAAGATTTGATGTAGGTTTTTGGTCTATGTGAAGAAATTATGTATTTGACTATACTAGTGGGAAAAGGATGTGGTTTTTTATAATTCGCTAACATGTTTGGCCTCTCTTGATTATGGGTAGAGTTGCATGGTGATGGTAGTCTACAATTATTTCCATAACACTTCATTACATGTTGAAAATGAAATATATCATTATACTAGATATATTTGATGGATTAGGAATCATATTGGAAAGCATGTCTAAAACATAAGGAAGTATTTTTTAAATATTCCATGGTATATTTGAATTTTGAAGTCGGATTTAGTATTTTTTACCGTATTTATGCTTTGAAATTTTAGATAAATGTGTAATAGCTCCTCTTCCTAGGAAGCTTTTCTAAAGTTGCATGGTACTATTATTGGTCAACAATTTATTTTCCTTTCCTTAGGTTGATCTCCAGCAAAAAAAGGAGGTAAGTCTTTAGAATATTTTCTTCATTTTCATTTGGATGTCTTTATGAATTATCACTTTGATTGAAATTTTTATGCTTTTACCTTTCTCATAGGCATATGTATATTTTATTATAGAGTGCAAGTTGGAGAGTGCAACATTAACTATTTTCAAATAAATGGAACGGTGGTGGATATTATTACGATTATGGTCAATGATATGAAGCATATGGTTATGATCCTCCAACCCAAGATCCAGCGATGTAGGGCTATAGTGTCTTTCCTGGTTGTGTGACATATCAATAGTAGGTAAGAATATAAAGTATTTATTATTGGATTGTTTTGTCATATTGCTTTGCAAGTTTACAAATAAGATATGCATTAATTTTTTTCGATGTTTATGTATCCTATTAAAAGTGTTGATGTTTGAAAATATTGATAATGAGCTATAACTCTTTTTACTATATCCACTACCATTTTGTGTGGTATTTCTATCTTTCAAGATATTTTTATGTGGTATTTATATTGGCCAAGATCCATTAGTAGTATCCCTGTTACCAAATCCTTTACATAAAAAGTTCGCATATAAATATTTGGAATGTGGTTAGTCTTCAACCTAGATTTGGAGTCTTTAAAGCCATGATTCACATTCCTTTTATTTTCATCACGATTTTCATGGACTACCTTGTCACCATTAGGAAGTCTCTTTTGTATAAACATTTTGAAACCTTCCTCTAAACCCTCCATGTTAGATTTTAATCCTTCCACTAGTACAAAATGACTAATTATTTACTTAAAAAACAACTAAAATTTCATATAAATGACCATTTTTCAGTCGGTGACCAATAGTAGCTAATTTATAGTGTCTTATAATGCAACCAACTTTTAGTCAATTTTATCTTAGTCATTAATTGGTTTCCTCAATTTTACCATCTAGTAGTACATTTAGTCATAGATTTTTCATTGGTTTAGTCATTAATTATCGCATTTAATGAACAAATATATAACAAAATATATTACTATATGAATCCTCGAGAAAACCAATCAATGACCAAAGAAATATGACCAAAACGTTGGTCGTGTTATAAGATACTGTAAATTAGCTACTAATAGTCATATATATGCAAATTTTAGTATTTAAAACCAATTAATGACCAAAGAAATATGACTAAATTATAGTCATGTTATAAGATGATATAAATTATCTATTAATAGTCATCTATATGCAAAATTTAGACATCATTTAATAACAACAAATTTATCATTTGCAGTAGTCATTAATCTTTTTTTGGTATTTTCATATTCATTATATAAACGATTTATTTAGTAGTTTCTATTCAATTCATTTAATTTCATTCATAATCATTATGATGACTAATTTAGTCATATATTCATTTTATTCGTGTTCATCATTAATTAATATAAACTACTAATTTAGTAGTTTTAGATTGATTTTATGTGTTTATTATTAATCGCCATAAATTAATTAGTATTATTTTGCAACTAAATTTTAAGAAAATGTCATACAATGTACATGTTTATCTAATATGATTTTTCAAAGTTACATATGTTAATTACAAGACTAAATAATATCAAGTGCAAATAAAAATAATTCAACCATATAAATTTTATTATATAAAATATCAAGTATTACAATATGAGTTTCCAACTTAATATGGGTTGGGCTACAATTTATACATGAAATATTGTTATATCATTTCAAAACATTATCATTGTGTTGTCAAAGCATTGTAACTGAATTCACCAACTCTGAAGTCTTGACCATCAGTCTCTATGAGTGTGTCTTATGCAAGATAGTGGCTCTAATGGTATCACTAGACATACTCTCTTCTCTCTCTCATTTTGCATTTGTCACTCTAGTGTTAATGTTATCCTCTTTCTTTAATTGTTGCTTTTTACCATCAATATTAAGTTCCTCTCATGAAAATGAAAGAAGATACAATGCAAAGTATAAGACATGAAAGATGATGAATACTTGAATATAAAATAAAGTAGACTATAAAATATTTATATGAGATATACTTCAACATTCGATAGTGGCCACTATGTGGCTAGATGACCTGTATAAACAATAACAAATAAAATGTCACCATAGAAAATGGAATTGGAGGGGGATTCATCATGCATGATAGGATTCTTTGTGTGTGCACACATCATATTGCTCACTTCTGATTAGATAAAAAACAAAGAGTATGCACAATGACATGTAGTGAGATGTCGGTGTCTATTTGACTCAATGATATGCTTGATTTTTTAACCCATTCCAATCCTACCATAATTAATTTAAGAAAGACAAGGACACAAGAAGGAAAATCAATAAATTATATTGGAGACTTTATAATGAAACTCAATTGTACTTGAATGTAATGATAAGTATTTGCAGCTTCCTCGTCACCAATGAGCATCAAATCACACTGTGAAAAATTCCTTGCATTATGATAATTTGGTTGCACCTGCACTAATTCTCTGTAGTAGTCCCTTGACTTGCCTATAGATATAATTTTAGAAACAATCCTACTCCTACAATTCTTCCCTATATGGATCATCTTTTCCTCCCTATTGATAGTTATTTTTCAATGCAACAGAATATAACTCTCCAATTGCATCATCGCCTTTAAAATCAATGCTTGAGTATTTCTAGGTTATTGTTGAACCAAACTCTACTTAGGTCCATGAAATCCTTGATTTGTCTCCATCGCAGAAATCCCTTTTCGTAATAAAATTATAAATCCTACATCTACATTTCTCGTCCCCAACATAGCAATTCTTTATAGTGGAATACTTTATCATTGCTCCCTTGATGCAATACAGATCCACTACTGTGGCATGGAGATGATTGGTGTCATAAAATGCTATAGTTCATCCTTCAATATATGTCACAAAACTCCTCTCACCTCACATAATTCCTCTCATCTACAAAAATAAGAGTCCTCTCAAATGCCTCGTCTCCATCTCATGCATCCTGAAATAAGTGGATATTTCCATGGGTGAAAAAGCGTGCTTGTATATTTAATAGAAGGAGCTATCACTAAAAAAATAAAAATACAATGCAGCATAATAGTTATCAGTAGGATCTCAGCCCGCAGGGGTTTGGTCTAGTGGCGAGCGGATGATCTGCAAAGTCGTTTGTGCTGATGTGCAGGTCACGAGGTCAAGTCTTGTAGAACCCGGGGAACTGTTCTTGTGGGTTGGGCGGTTCCTCCTAGAGGTTATAGTGGTAGCAGATGGGATTTGACCCTATGTAACGCGAGTATGATACCACCACCATTGTCAATTCCGCTAGTATAAAAAAAAAAAATAGTTATCAGTAGGAGCAACAACCTTGCCGATATACTTCCTAACTAGATAAACTTACTGATGAATTACCTCTTATAACGAACAAAATATAACCTCAACTACCTATAGAGTCTACCTATGCATGGTAGCAATGAAAACACAACCGAAAACAACATCTACAACAATGTTGGTCAATTTCTTCTTCTTGTCAAGGGCATGCCCAACTTTTGAAAAGTATCAAGTAGGCCAGGGTCCACCTCATCCAAGCTCCTCTTCTTCTTCCACTCTCTATGTTTAGGTTTAGAATAATACCAAAGGTATTCAAAATTGATGGATGGGTAAAATTTATCAGACCATTGAGTTCCATTTTTAATAATTGTCTGTAAGAATTGAATGTAAATTGCAAAAGTCATTTAGGTTCCTTATTTTTAGCTGAAATTAACCTAAGATTTGGATATTTGTAAATATTAATGGATCTATGTATATTCTACTTAAAAAATAGTAACATGGTTTAAAAATGTAGGCATTGAGATCATAATCTAAGGATGAAGCAAAAAAGATTTGATGTTCATGATTACAAGAAATTTTAATTTCATGTAACAAAGTTTGAGGAAGGACTAGCATTTGCATCCTACTAGAAAATTTTATTGCATCAATTGATCCCTTTTAATTTGAGCATAGAAGATTCCATTGCACAAACAATCAACCATTAAAAAAAGGTGAAAATAAAAAATAAATTTCATGCATTCTGA
Organism: Pinus taeda; assembly: GCA_000404065.3. Lineage (NCBI taxonomy): Eukaryota > Viridiplantae > Streptophyta > Pinopsida > Pinales > Pinaceae > Pinus > Pinus taeda. The sequence continues at coordinate 35,494 of APFE031497445.1, forward strand.
CGTTAGAAAATTTAAGGAAGATTGAACTAATCTTCACAATAAGGACATGAAAAATTCTTACTTGTCCATTATCTTTTTATGAATTGTTGGCCACAATCAAGATATTCATTATCATAATCATTAAACCCTATGTACAATAGCAACATGCAAAATTCTTACTTGTGCATTGTCTTTTGATGAATTTTTGGGTGCAATCAAGATATGCATCATAGTCATTAAACTCTCAAGTCTAGATAAAATTTATGATTTGAACATATAAACCCTCAAAATTATTACCCATAAGAAAAAAAAAATCCTCTTTAGTAAAAAAGAATAACAAATTCCAAATTCATACCCATGTACAAATTACCAAAATATCATAATCATTAAACTCTCAACTCTAGATAAAATTTGTGCTTTGATCATATAAACCCTCAAAATTATTTACCCATAAGAACAAAAATACTCTTTAGTAAGAAGGAAGAATAGAGTCCAAATTCATACCCATGTACAAATTACAAAAATATCCACGCCCAATGACCTTTCCCTTATCAAAATCATTAAACCCTCAACTCTAGATAAAATTTATGCTTTGATCATATAAACCCTCAAAATTATTTACCCATACAAACAAAAATCCTCTTTAGTAAAAAGGAAGAATAGAGTCCAAATTCATACCCATGTACAAATTACCAAAATATCCATGCCCAGTGACCTTGCCCTTCCTCCATCTAATCATTGATGCTCTCCTAAGGTGTTTCCCATGCAAACTCCATCTGGGGTTCAAATCCCATGAAATCCATAGATCATGTTGATGGTCTTCCTTCTTCTCAAGATCCCATGAAATCCATAGATCACACTGATGGTCTTCCTTCTTTTGGAATTTCCACTCAGATATAGACAAGATAGAGAAAAATACAGTGCTACAATGTGATGTTTTCATCTGTGAATATTTTATTTTAAACCAGTGCTAAACTGGAAATGAAAAAGAAAAGAAATATTTATAATAGAAAAAGTAAAATAAATATTTATAATATAAATAAAATATATAAAATTTCAATTGGGTTAAATGATTTATTTTTAATAAGAATTTGTTATTTTTGCCTAAGATTTCTAAATTAAAAAGAAGAAGAATTTAAAAGTCATATTGGGATGAGAGTAAACATTTAAATATGACCTCAATTAATAATAAAAAATTAAATTAATAAAAATTAATAAAATATAATTTGTTATATTTTGATTTTGTTATTAACTTGTGAATAGGCTTTGTTACAATACTAGGAGCCAATAACATGGCTTATCATCACAACCAAAATATTTTACAAAAATATGACAAGATTCTTAACTGTGGATATTCACCCTCACTTTACCATGGATATTATTAACTTGTAAAAAATAGCTTTTGTTACAATACCATGGCCAATACCATAAATTAACAATACCACATGCCCAGAAAACATAAATTATTTCAGAATCAAATATTTTATAACAATATGACAAGATTGTTAACCATGGATATTCATCCTCACTTTACCATGGATATTATCTTGTAGATCCACTTTGTTACAATACCATGGGCCAATACCATGGCTTATCAATACCACATGTCAAAAAATCATAACTTATTTCATAGTAAAAGTATTTTATTTTAATTTAATTTTGCACCATTTTTTTAATTGAATCTAAAATGGAAAATGTTACAATTTGCAATCCTCTCTCATTAGTTCGTGTCATGCCCAGTAAATACAAAGCAATGCCTAATCAGATAAAAAGATAACTTTCTTTTTGGTAGGTAGCCTCCGTTGAATTGAGAGAAAGGAATAAGAGATATATCTTAACCCTTTATCCTCATGTCTAAAAATATTCCCATAGAAATTAAATTAAGGTTTTAATAAAATTTAGTTAAGATGGATCTATACCAGTTCTTTATATCTATATCATATATATATATATAATATATATATATATAATATATAAATATATATATATATATATATAATCAACATAATATCCATCTTAGCTAAGGATCGAAGGTATGAGAGCAAGCAAATTGACTAATTATAATAGATTAAATATAGTGCATGTTTTTTTTTAAGTTTTTTCATTATTTTATTTTCTTTGACATGATTGATCCAAAATATAGGTTTATTATTTTACAACCAATAACATGGCTTATCAATACTACAAGTCCAAAAACCATAACTTATTTCACAACTGAAATATTTTACAACAATATGACAATGTTCTTAACCGTGGATATTCACCCCCACATTACGGTAGATATTATTAACTTATAAAAAATAGCCTTTGTTACAATACCATGGATCATCAATAACACATGCCCAAAAAACATAAATTATTCCATAACCAAAATATTTTATAACAATACCAGATGCCCAGAAAAACATAAATTATCTCACAATCATATATTTTATAACAATATGACAAGATTGTTAACCATGGATATGCACCCTCACTTTACCATGGATATTAACTTGTAAATATGTTTTTTTACAATACCATGGATTATCAATACCAAATGCCAAAAAAACATAACTTATTTCATAGTAAAAATATTTTATTTCAATTTTACAACATTTTTTTAATTGAATCTAAAAGGGAAAATGTTACAATTTGAGATATATATAAACCCTCTATCCTCACGACTACTAAAAATATGCCCAAAGAAATGAAAATAAGGTTTTAATAAAATTAAGCTAAGATGGATTTATGCCATATATATATATATATATCTATATATATATATATATATATATATATATATATATATATATATATATATATATATATAAAGAACTGGCATCAATCCATCATAGCTAAGGATCCAAGGGATGAGAGAGAAAGAAAATTGACTAATTATAATAGATTAAATATAGTGCATGATTTTTTAAAGTTTTTCATTATTTTATTTTCTTTGACGTGATTGATCCAAAATATAGGATTAATATTTTACGATCAATTAAGTTTTTCCAATTTAGATACTTTCTGAAGCACAATACAATGTGATCAAATTTAAGAGAGAGTTGTGGAGGGGGTGCAAAGAAGGAGAAAGATGGTGAAAAAGTTGGAGGATAAAGAGAGAGAAAGAGAGAGTGATGGGGGGGAGAGAGGGAGTGAGAGTAAGGAAGAGAAAGGAGAGAGAGAGAGAGAGATGGAGTTGGAGTGGGAGAGAGGGAGGAAAGAAAAAAGAAATAGAGAGATAGAGGTGGAGAGAGAGGGAGGAGTGAGAAGGGAGAGATGGAGAGAGAGTGAAGGAGAGAGGAGAGGAGGGAATAGAAATAAGGGAAGAGGATGGAGATAGGGAGATAAGGAGAAGGGAGAGAGATGGAGAAGGACAGGGAGGCAGGAAATAGTGATAGAGTTGGACGAAAGAGAGAGAGAGGGAGGGAGAATAATTTGGGGGGAGAGATAGAGGGAGGTAGGAGATAAGGGATAGAGAGGAAGGAAGATAGAGATGGGAAGAGAGAGATAGAATTTGAGGGGGTAGGAGAGGGAGGGAACAAGAAAAACATAGAGGGAGAACTTTGGAGAGAGAGGGGGTGACAAGGGAGTCATGGAGAGAGAGTGAGGGAGAGAGGAGAGTGGGAGGGAATAGAGATAAGGATATAGATAGAGAGGGAGAGAAGGTGAAGAGAGAGATAGACAGAGAAGGGGAAGAGAGGGAGAGAGAGAGTGTGTATGTTTGGGGGGTGATATAGAGAGCCAGAATAACAAAGAGACAAATACAAATATAGATATTATATAGTATTATATAACAAACATATATCCTTATTAACCCTATAACTATCAAGTTCCGAGATGGATCCAATCTCTCGAAGTGAAAACATTTCCTCAAGTTTTGCAATAGAAAAAAAAGTTTTCACCTCGAGAGATTGGACCCCTCTCAATGCTCGATAGATCATGGGTTAAGATGGATGTAGGTCAGTTAATATGAAATTAAAGTGGTTTTTATTTGATATTATAGTCTTAAAAATTAAAATTCCCCTTTAAATTAATTTCAAATTAGAACTAGACCCAATTAGATTCAATGAATAGATTTTTAAAAAATACATAAAATAATTTTTTATTAAAAATATATAACTTTAAAATTATAAATTATTAGAGATACATAGTGCAAAGTTGGCTCAATTATACACCATGTGAGGATGAATAAGTGTTTAAGGGATGATAACCTTTCAACCAATCTTTAGCAACCTTTCAATCCCCTATCACTTGTAAGTTTAGATTGCTTAACACAATTAAGATGACTAACATATTAAACTTATTCATGTTATTGTAGTACTTGTTAGGTAGTTGTATTTTTGTTCTTAAACTAAATTAGTCATTCATGTTAGTCATTTTTAGTTGTATTACTTATTAGCTAGTCACATATTTTAACCCGTGACTAAATTGGTGATTTATGTTAGTTGGTTTTAGTTCGATCACTTAAGATTGCTCATATTTGGTAGTATTTCACTTGGAAAATCAGCAGTGACTAAATTTTTTAGTCACCTAGTCACTAATTGTTCATTTTCTACTAGTGTTCCATGTCCCCTTTTAAATCATCCATGTCCTCTTTTAAACCATTCATGTGATATTTGGTTTCTCTTTGTCAGAGTGAACTTTGTTGCACTTGGTCCCTTAATTTTGATATATCACGTTGCATTTTTTCCTCTTCATGCATCATAGTAAAGCTTTCTAAAGGCTTAATGGGAGTGCAATTTTTTTTGTTTGGGAGGAATTTTGGAACCCATTAATGATATTTATGCTTCACTATGCATTTTGAATAACTTCAAACTAATTTTTTAAACAACATTTATGAAAATTTAAAAATACACACCTTTTAAGAGCTTGAATTTGAGCTTAATGTTATGAAACTAGCTCACAAAAAGATAGAAAATATAGATAAATGCCTTCAAAATAAACCTCTTTGAGGGGGAAACCTCCTTTACATTACACAAATGAACAATTCTTGGATGATACAAATGACAAGACCTCCTTTATATATATAGGTGTCTAAGTGGTCATAATATAATCAGAGCCGACATAACAATAATAATGTAAGGGCACAATAATAACAATAGTGGGCTTCTATGGGGCACAATAAATAACAATATGGGGAACTACATGGGCACAAAATATAATAAGGGGGTTGTACTAATAACAATAAGGGGTTACACTAGTAGTATAGGGACCTAACATGCCCCTCTCCTTCAAAAGGTGTTGTCCTCAATGCTTGAGTAGTTCTTGATGCTTCTGTATAATTCTTGTCCTCCCATGTGGAATCTTCAACGGGTAAGTTTTCCACTTGATGAGATACTCTAAAATTGACCTATTTAGTAGCTGTCGATTTCTTGGTTCTATGACTGCTTCAAGTTTCAATATGATTTTTCCTTCCTTGTCAAGTTCTTCCAATACTCTTTGAACTGGTATCTTCTACAACTTATGAAAGAGTTCCCACTCCTTTGGGCATATGGATATATGTAAGGCCTAATGTTGAGAGGAACACTTCCTAGAATCAAATGAATAGCATGATCATGATCACGAAGAGGTGGGAGGCCTTTGGCAGTCTCAAATACCTCGGAATGATTGTCCAAAACGTTTTGGAGATCTAGAGAAATACATGATTTCGATGTGGGATCCTCTAGTGAACATAATTGTACAATGATGCCTCGTTGTTATTTTATTTAGAAGATTTATCATGCTGTTAGAGTTGATTATATTTCCCAGTTTCGCTTCGATAACCCTCAATTCAACTTCCTTTCATTCCCAAAAAAATTCAAGAAAAGTTCTTGAAAATTAAAAGCTATTGTACCCAAAGATTATAGCCATTGGACTCCTATTAAAACATCAGCACCACCCATTGGAATGGAAAGCATTGGGCTAATCAATACATATTCTCCCATGGATAGCTTGATATTATGGTACTTTCCAGAACAATTTATCGTTCCTCCACTTTCAACCATCACTTTACACACTGGTGCTGGATACAGGAAGCAATTCAATTCCTTGACTATCTTACAATGAACAAAATTATGGTTACTGCCTGAAACGATCAAAATTATTACCCTTTTATTCTTGATATGTCCTTCTATCTTGATATTTTGAGGAGTGGTAATTTCTTCCAATTCATTACAAGATATGGTCAGATTCTTTTCTTGATGCTCAATGTGGTCTTTCACTTCTTGAACATTTTTCTTCTTGATATGTCCTTCTATATTGATAGTTTGAGGAGTGGTAATTCTAGCCAATGCATTACAAGATATGGTAAGACTCATTTCTTCTCTCTCAATGTGATCTTTCACTTCTTGAAACCTTTTCTTCTTGATATGTCCTTCTATCTTGAGATTTTAAGGACTGGTAATTCTTTCCAATGCTTTACAAGATATGGTCAGATACATTTCTTCTTTCTCTAGGGTGGGTCCCTGGTGTATATCCTCTTTTTTTGATGTTTCTTGATCCTTTTGTTCCTCCTCTTCATAATATATGTAAAATAATTTCTTCTCAGCACACTTATGACCTTTAGTGTATTCACTATCACAATTGTAACAAAACCCATTTTCTCTTTTTTCTTCCAATTGTTGTGGTGTAAACTTTGTAGGTGGTGGAAGGCTAGGAGAAAAAATACTTCCATAATTATAGTCATGAGTAGTGGGATTCTTTGTTTCCATAATTTCGCTTTCAATTTTTCTTTCTAGCCTGAATGCCTTCTTCAATGAATCAGGTTCCCAAAGACGAACCTCATGTTGAATGTTATCCTTTAAAATCCCTATGAAGACATCAACCATTTTCTTCTCTGGAACATCATTTACCCTCATATTCAATTTTTGGAGGTCCTCAATGTGCTTTACCATTGAACCCTTTTGTTTGAGATTTATCTATTGGCTAAAGAAGGTGTTTCTCTTTGTATCCTCATAATGTGCTATCATTTCCTTCGTGAAAATTGACCACGTGACAAGTGGTTTACGAGAAGAAAGCCCTTTATACCATAAAAATTGATTCAGTTCTAAATAGTTAGATGCAATACACACCTTTTGTAATAATGGTACACCATGTATATCAAAATATTTCTCCATCTGTAGTATCCAGTTTATCGGATCCTTGCCATCAAACTTCCTCATCTCGCTTTTTCTTGATTTTAGGAGCTTGATCTTCAAACGAATTTAACTTTGTACTTTCGTATCTTTAACTTCTGAAATTTCGAAGTGTAATAGCTCTATGAGTCCTCCTTTTAACTCCACAAGTCTTGTCACAATTAGATTCCTGAAGAAGGATTTATTCCCAATCTCCCACAATGACCTAATTATATAATAGTTCAGTAGAGTGAACTTGTACAATGTTCCACATTTCACTATTTCAACCTTAGTTTCTACAAATTATACCCAAACAAAATATTGTCCATCCTATTTCTTTAACTTCTTACGAAATTTCAATATGATGCTCAAAGAGAAAGTTATGACGATTTTCCCAAGGTTGCCTGTTTAATATGTAATTCAGGAGTCTGCAAAAAGCCTAAATTCCTCATATCATATATCCAAAAATATAGCAACACAAGATTTGGAATTCATACCCAAGGTTCAAAACGATTTTTTCTCACATGGGTTTTTGTTTTGGGTTTTGAAACTTTGTAGCGAAAACATTATAGTGAAAATTCCATGATGACCTATTTTAGATGAAATTCTGGAGCTTGCAAAAATCCTAACTTCCTCAGACCATATATCCTAAAATATAGCGATACAAGATATGAAATTTGGACCCGAGGTTCAATGAGCTTCCCTCTCAACTGGGCTTTTTTTTTCTTCTAAAACATCACAGAAAAAACGTTATAGTTAAAATTCCATGATGACCTATTTGGAGTAGCAAAACCCTAGAATCCAAAGCTTTGATACCAAATGTTATGAAACCAGTTCACAAAAAGATAGAAAAGATAGATAAATGCTTTCAACATAAGCCTCTTCGAGGGGGAAACCTCCTTTACATTACACAAATGACAAGGTCTCCTTTCTATATAGGAGTCTAAGGGATAATAATATAATTAGAGTTGACATAACAATAATAATGTAAGGTCACAATAATAACAATAGTGGGCTTCTATGGGGCACAATAATAACAATATGGGGACTATATGGGCACAACAATATAATAAGGGGGTTGTACTAATAATAATAAGGGGTTACACTAGTAGTATAGGGACCTAAATGACTTTGAAATTATTATATCTCAATGATTTCAACATCCCAAGATCTGAAATTTCATCTTGAGGTAGCTCTTTGTATGTTACTTCCAACCCAACTATTTATGCTAATATTATATTCTTCAAGGTAATTTATGCAAAATCTCCCATGATGGCTTGATTATGGACTCGTTTAATATATTGAAATTGTATGTAGCACCATGTGTCATTATTTTAACCTTCAGCCTAGAATATCATACCCAAGAAACTAAAGTCCATTTGATTTTAAAATAAATTGGAAAATTCAATTCCAATGCTTGAAGAGAAATTTATGATGGTTTTCCCAGGAACACTTGTTTGAGACTGAATTTTGGAGCATCAAAAAACTCTAGCTTCCTCAAACGATACCTCTGAAAATATATGGAACCAAGAAGTCAAATTGTATCCAAATGTTCATTAATATTTCGTGTTTATGTTTTATCAATTTCATGGGTTGGAGATTTACAGAAAAGAAAAAAAGAAAAAAAAATTAGTGAAAATTCCATGATGACCCATTTGAAGCAACAAAACCATAGAATCAAGAGCTTTGATACCAAATGTTATATATCTAGATCATAAATGACACATAAACATAAGAAAATATAGGTCAAAGACTATATAATAAGCCACTTCAATGGGAAAATCGCCATTTATATCACATAAATGATCAATTCTTGGACGATTCAAATGGCAAGACCTCCTTGGCATATATAGGATTGTATCGCACCAAAATATAATTAGGGCCTACATAACAATAATAATGTAAGGGCATAGTAATAACAATAGTGGGTGTATGTGAGGAGAAACAATAACAATTTGGGGACTACACTAGTATTATGGGGATCTAAAAAACTAAGTCCAACGATTTAAAATTTTTACAACTAGTCTTAGCTTTAGTGCTTATTATTTTTTCCTGTGAATCTAGGGCAAGGAAATGGTGACACTTGATGAGCCACTATATCCAATTGACATTATGATTGATGAATTAAAGAATGAGGAAAATAATCAATGACTTAAATCTATTCAAAGGATTTCAACAATTGCTCTTGCTCCATGTGAAGAGAGAACCATGAATTAATCCCTTTTCTGAGTGAAAATAATAATGATGATGATGAGGTTTTTCCTACCATGGTGGAAGAATTGGGATTTTTCATTTCATATCTCGGTGGGGTGTATTAGGCACATGTTTTGCTTCCTCCTTTGGAAACTCTTTGTACAGTTAAGGAATCATGTGTGAGGGATAAAGTTGTAGAATCCTTATGTTGAATTGGATCTCAAATGAAGGAAAATGATATGGTGGATCGATTCATTCCAATTGTGAAAGTAGAGATTGTGTTTGCAGCTTTATGGTTGATATATCATATTTCAAATTCAACATCATATCTGGAATCTCTTTTTATTTCTTTATGTTAAGTGTGGTTATGGCGACTATATATGTATATTGTAGGCTTGGTTGTTCTAAACTTAAAAGAGAATTATGGGTTTATTGCACCACCATCTCTCTCTCTCTCTCTCTCTCTCTCTCTCTCTCTCACGCACACACACACACACACACACACAAACACACATATTTTATGGTATTTGGTTGTGGAATTTCTTTGTATCTTATTGACATGCTATGTAATGGAGTTTTTTAGCTCCTTCTATACAATATGTTGAGATCTATATCTAGCATATATTTTTCTTATCTTAATCTCTTAAGAAATAAGACAGATATGCTTGGATATATTGTCAATTTGATAATAGAAATTCAAAAAAAAATCTACCATGGACTAGATTTATTGAAAGGGGGTGGATCTCTTGGATTCTGGTTCACTGTTGTTGTTGGGGTCAGCATGTGCTTTCCATCACCAATCAATATGTTTACACTATCTAGTATGTATTGTGTTATGATCCTTGAATTTGTGGATTTTGAATCAGTTAAATAATGAAGTGTGGAAAGAATTGCATTCTGAAATCCTCGCTAGTCTCGCCCTCTTTCAAAATGGCTCAGACCATTGTTCATTGCTCGAAGGTTTGATGTTGTGTTAGCATCCTATAGTCATAGTAATCACTATCGGTTTGGTTTTTCTATGTATTTAGGTCAATTTGTGAAGTTTAGTCATAATCTTATAAATATTAAGTCTAAAATGAAATTTGGAAAAATAAGTGGTGGTTGGTCATGAGTGAGGTGTTATGAGTCAGTTGTCATGTTATTTACAAGATCATACCTCATCATCGCAAGTGGTGTTGTGTTTTTGAAAGTGGGGAATAATTGTAACTAAAGAAGACTATAGACCATGTGGAGGATTAAAAGGACTTTCTTGGCTTTCATAAACATCCACCAAGTTCATTCTTCACATTTTCATATGCTCTAGACATCAACTAGAAGTTTGTTGCATTATTGACAAAGCATTAGGGTTAGGGTTTTTGGTATAGAGATGAATGCTTTGCATTTTTGGTGAAAGGAGGCTTGAAAGACATGTGTTTTATCACTATTATAGTTTTAGAATCATCAACCACATTTTCATCTTGTTCAAAGACCCCACTATTGCTTAAACCATGAAAACTAGATGTTGTTGCGCATGCACACAATCAACATATTTTCACCATATCTCTTAAAATGTGTATCCATTGGCCATGAATTTTGTAAAATATATGCATGGGGATAATATTAATAAACCCACTTAATTTTAGATTAAAATATTTCACAGTTTTCGAGAAACGAGCCACTGTAATCTACAACCATTTTTGGATTTTCTTGAAATATGTGTGTGAGATTTAGCTCAATTTTTTTTGGAGAATAATTATGATTGTATCAATGTTCTAACAAAAATAAGCTCAATTTGATTCACCATTTAGGAGATATTCTAGAAATATAATCGCTGCACATAGGTGATGCACACACGATGAGCAGCAGGACTAAGCTTTCTCTAAAAGGACATTTTTGGAAACAATTTTCTACTTATAGAGCATGGATATATTTATTACAGTCAATAGGGAATTAAATAGGAGTTTTTTAATCAAAGTGTAAACATATATGTGATTAGAGAAGGAATAGTCAAGTGTTGTGCACATATACAATTTACTTTTTTGGACTGAATGTTTTACCTTAATCTTGGCAAATGAAAGTTTAAATCATGTCATTACTTATGTTTTATCATGTAAAAACTTATCTCATGATGTTTTACACAATTTCAATGTATTGGTAGTGTGAGCAAGTTTATAAGTAATAATCAAAGATACTTTCCTAGTTTCGAGAATAGTGATTTTCATGTTCCTATCTTCATGAAATCAATTCCATCTATTGGGGATAGGTGGGTTTCGACCTCCTTTGATATAGAAACAATATTTTTTATATAGTGCATGATATTGATTGTAGAAAGGGTTGATAGTGGAGTAAAAACATGATCTTTGAGATTGTAAGTTGTGGAGTTCCAATTCAAATAACCAAGTAAGCAATAGGCAGACATTTTTGTTTCAGGTTTCTTGTGTTAGATAAATAGTGATGTTTATCTCTTTGTAAATTTTTCTTTCCTCATTTTTTACATGGATTCTATTAGAGTTGGTCTGTTCAGCCCTCCATCAGAGATCAAAACCTCTTTGTTGCATTTCCTATTAGGAGTCCCACCCAATCATCTGCATTCCATTAGGCGCATGGATTATCTGACGAGAGTGGTTTTCCTCATGTCCCTCATGTCATTTACTTACTGGTTCATGTCTATTAATTAAAAAGGCATATATAGTCTTCTTTTCATTAAAATTTGAAAAATATTGTCTTTAGGGTTTCATGGTAAATTAGGTCAAGGTTCCTTTATGGTTTCGTCAATAAATGTGTCAAAGTGTCCAATAATCACCAGCAGGCATGAGGAGGTTTCCTTATCAAATAATTTCATCACCAAGTGTTTGACATTGTGTTTTTCCTCAAAACTCTGTTTTGAGGAAAACACAAGATATTTAGCATTTATTGTACTAAAATCATGTAAATTTTGTTTTTCTCATTGTAAATTTCTTCATATGTACCCTGAATTATTTCCTTAGCCTAGAAGCTCCAACACCTGCAAAACACAAGGAAAGTTCAGCTCATCTAGTTCATCAACAAAGTCAAAATGGAAACAAAAACAGAGTTTGTATTAAAGGTGCAAGTGCCAAAGTTCTGCAAATATTATGAAAGTGGGTTTCATGAGCCAAAAATTTAAACTTCCTTGTTTATACACCATTTCTTCATTTCAAAGAGTTCATTTGAAAAAGAGAAAGCAAGGCAAGTGATTTTGGTAAGAAAGGGAGGTTATTGGGTGAAGATTGCTCCAATTCAGTGGCGCGGTGCACTGGGCAGGTGGCGTGGCGCACCCACCAGGCGCGGCGCATTGAGCTAGCCGTGCAACGCATACAGACAGAGGGTTCAAAAATTGCTAAAACTTGCCCAAATCACTCAAATCGCCCAAAAATGCATGAATTTGCCAAGTAGAGCCTCCATTATCATTTTATATCCAAGTTGGGTACTTACTTCATGTTGCTTGTTTCATGGTGATTGTTTAAAGAAGTTGAACCCTATCATTTCAAGTTCCTCCAACAAAACTTGATGCCTAGGGTTTTGATGACTATTTTTCCACTAATTTTATTCCCTTACCCCATTTTTCCATTGATTCCCTTATTCCCTAAGGTCCCCTACCCCCTAAATCCACTAATCCCCTATCTCAAGTTCCCATTTTTCCCAAATCCTAACCATAAATCCCCAAACCCTAATTTCCTCTCCCATTGATTTAGGGTTGGCTATGGGATCAGAGATATCTGAGTAGAGGAGGCGTAAGGGATATCATAAGGTATGAGGTCATTTCATATCATCGAACATCAGATCTCCATCATTTTTTGAGAGGTCATTCCAAGGAGCAAGCCATTCATCCCACACAAAGGATGGTTTTTCTTCAAATTGTGTTTCTGAGCTATAAAGGATGAGTTTGGAAAACTTGAGAGAGGTTTTTGTTCTTCAATGACCCAAGAATAAAAGCCTCTTTCATTTTTTACACAGATATCATGGTTTTATAGAAATGTCAAAAATACAGTTGCCTTGGGAGAATTGATGCACCTCTGAAGTGACCGTGGGAAAATCAAGTTTTCTCCTAGCTTGGTTGGCCAAATGACTTTCTTGATGAGTCAAATGATAAGTAGCCACATAGATATATCTAATGAGCTCAATTTGGAGTTGAGTAAGCCCTTCAAAAGTTGATTGCAACAACACTCTACCCTGAGGCAGCTTCATTTGACACATTTTGACCAGTCTTGGGATATTTGAATTTTGGCAGGGAAAATGAACTCCAAATTTAAACATTCAAGTTTGATTGGAAAGTATACTCAAATATATTTCCAACGCGATATCCCACGGCCAATTTGGACATAGGGAAGGTCCCCAAAACTAGTCTTCAAAAAGGCGCTACGCACAGAGATTTTTAACACAGGGTTTTCCTCCCTACTCGCCACGCCACATGGCGCTCACTTTTGCTAGGGAAAACTAAATCACAAAAAGTTTACATTTCTAGATTTGGCATGAAAACACATGACTATTGGTGCATGGCCAAAACGTTTGGGAAAGTTTTGAGTCCCCAAGAGGTGAAAAAACACTCAAAAAATGACCTCATTGCCCCTATTTTGACACACAGGAAGCAGTTCTGGGAGAGTGAAGTTTTGGAGGGGTAAAGGGACACCAAATTGACAAATTCCACTTGGGTTGAAAATTAGATAGGTAGGGCTTTCCAACGCGCTATCATGAGTGCAATTTGGACTCCGGAAAGGGCCTCAAATTTATCTCCAAAGTGGCGTGACACATAGAGAATTTGGGCGCGGTGCATAGAGAAATTTGGCCTCATTTTCACTCTTCAGCTCAGAGTTTCGCCCAGTTTTGACTAGTTTTACTTTTTTATGTAACTATTGATTTACCATGATATAATTTGATGACCATGATGTAATATTTACACTTTTTTACTTGTTCTAGAGGATTCATTCAGTAAAAAGTGAAAATTAAATGAATGAATCAGTTTCCTAGCATATAGAGGCAAGTTGTTTGATTGCCTAGATTTTAGTTCCTTGTTTAGAATTGGTTCAAATGGCTCCTATAATAATGAGTTCGACCCCTAGAGGGAATGGAATAGGTTTGGCTTGTCTATATTATGTAATTTCTAAGTCATTTTCATGTTTGGACATTTGGGATTGCTTGGCACATCATTGTAAATTTTATCTCTGCATTTTTGGCAAAGGAAAGACTAGGGTTTTGCAGCACTTGTTGGGATCCATGTGGCTCTATGTTTTGATGATGTTTTTATCTATGTACTTGTAAGTCCACTGATGTTTATGTGTATCATTTTCCCTTGTATTTTCTTCTGAAATTAAACAAATGAGTGATCAAGGTAGAATCCATTGGACTGCTATGCTCTGCATTGAAATTTTGTTTAATTTTACATCTTTTCATCTGTTTGAGGAGGGCTCTTGAGACCCTCTTGCCCTCCTTAGCTTCTCACCAATCTGATCCATCCATTTATTCATTCCAAAGCATCAAAACAATTGCCTTCCTTGCCCCAATCAGAACTCTGCAAAAACTAGGCCTCATCCCTGGACCTAAATTTGCATTTCCCTTTTTCCAACAAAACCCCCCAAAAACTCAAATTAAATCCTTGCACTTCATACCTAGCCTAATATTAGTTGCTAAGTCAGTCATCTAAAGCCCGGTCTAATTATCTCTTGCTGAGATTTACCCGGAGAGAGCCCTCTCCTGTCCTCGTAGGGCTAGCTACGAGGCTGAGCGTGGTTTGATGTGGACCTAGAAGCTTACCTTTTCAGCCTGAGGTAAATCTAGGCTCTAACATAGTGGCGACTTTGCTGGGGAAGAGATTGTTTTTTTTTTGTTAGTGTTATTCATTTTATAAGCTACAAACAGAGCCTGAAGTTACGCCAGGTAGCCTTCGAAACACTTTTGCTATGCATCAGCGAAGTAGATAAACGCTACTTCAGTCAATCTCCGGTCTAGCTTGTAAACGTGACATCTAACTTTTTAATCACCCTAGTACATATATCAAGTTCAGATCTGATTGTTGATGGTGGCCAACGATCAGACACTGGAAAGGCTGAAATCATTCACCTGGCGACTCCATTCACTAACAAATCCGGAAATCAATCCTTCATGGTGATTCCACTACAGGAAGATCAGTAGCTTTGAGATTTTCAAGATGGAACAGGTTGCAAGAAGATATGCTCCCATGAGCCGAGATCACATTCCAGGCTTCCCAAATAAAATTCCGAAGGTAGATTTGTTAAGGAATTTACCTATATTTGAAGATGATGATAGGAAGGATGTTGCTTTACATCTGGTTAGATTTCACATGCATATTCGCAAGCTGAAGGTTGATTTTCCTAAAGATTACTTGATGAAGATATTCCTGGCCACTCTAGAAGGTGAAGCCCAATCTTGGTATGAAAGTTTGCCGCCCGCTTGTATTTACTGTTTTAAGGATTTTCATGCCATGTTCTTTGAAAGGTATAAAGACTCTTATCCATCATTAATTTTAGTTCAAGACTGTTGCAAACATGCTTATAGTTTTATTGAAAGCCTTGAGAAATGTTATGAAGATGATAATTTCATGGATGAAGAGATCATGGAAGCCCTGTATGAAAATCCGTTTCAGCGGCACATAGAACTCTTCGAGGATACTTATCAAGATCAGCAGGTTGAAGATTTCCATATGGCTGAAAATGATGAAAGAAGAAGTTTTACTTCAGATCTGGTTGAAATAAAGGATGATACGGAGAAAAATGATGTTCCAATCTCAGATAGTGATGACAATAAAAGAGAGTTGCATTGTTTCAGATCTCATAAAAGAGAGTTGCATTGTTGAGGCTGCCTCAAATGAAGGAAATAGAGTTACAAACCTAAATGCTCTCATCTCACCAGAACTAGATATTCACGAGGAGGTAGTTCATTCCCTCAATGAAAAACAAGATGAGATCTTCGCTCGAGTAAGTGAAGAGGTTTCCTTGGATGAATCATTGGTAGATGATGGCAATGTCATATTTGAGTATCAAGAACCATCCGAAGTTTCTTTTCTCATGATTGATGAATGTAATGAGGCACATCATAATCTGGTTGTTTTATTATATGAAGAAAAATACATTCATACTATAGAAGACCAAAGAAATCAGAATTTCCATTCAGACTCTTCTTCCTATGTTTCACGTTTTGAAATGTTCTTTGAAGAGGAAATATGCTCATCTACTTGTTCAGAATTTTTTGAGGACCAGGAACATACTCTTATTGAAGTACATTATGAAGAAAGATCAGAATCAAGAGGAAAAGATACCTTGTTTGTTCAACAGGAGGTAAATCTTCATGTTTTTCAGGATCCAATGGCAAATTTGTTGTAGTCAATAGTGAAGGTGATTATTGCAGTATTTAGTGATGAAGGAGCTCATGGTCAATTATGTTGTTAGATGCCCAGTTACCAGTATCTATTGTTGACCAAAGGATCTGATTAGGACAATCAATCAAGAAGGCATCTGCTTGATTGGTTACATTCGAAACCTCATTACACATGACTGTACATATTTCTTTAGTATCCAGGTGGTTGTCATCATGATTTGAAATCTTGATGGACTGCTGCCCTTCAATATGCTTTGTAAGTTCTTGTTTTAGTTAAGTCAGTCATGAGTCATTTGTGAGTTTGTTATTAAGATAGTTTGTGTTGGTTTTTAGTCATGCATTTTAGCTTGGTTTTTGACTCCATTGCCCAATGGATGAAGGCACTATCTGCTCACCGAAAGATTTGCGGTCCTTGGCACCTCGAAGGAGCTACCATCCCCATTGGAGCCAATGTTAGGGTCGGTTTGTTCAGCCTTCCGTTAGAGATCAAAACTTCTTTGTTGCATTTCATATTAGGAGTCCCGCCTAGTCATCTGCATTCCGTTAGGTGCATGGATTATCTTAAAAGAGTGGTCTTCCTCATGTTCCTCGTGTCATTTACCTACTGGTTCATGTCTGTTCATTAAAAAGGCATATACAGTCTTCTTTTCATTAAAATTTGCAAAATCTTGTCTTTAGGGTTTCATGGTAAATTAGGTCAAGGTTCCTTTATGGTTTCGTCAATAAATGTGTCAAAGTGTCCAATAATAACCAGCAGGCATGAGGAGGTTTCCTTATCAAATAATTTCATCACCAAGTGTTTGACATTATGTTTTTCCTCAAAACTCTGTTTTGAGGAAAACATAGGATATTTAGTATTTATTGTACTAAAATCATGTAAAAAAAAAAAATTCTCATTATAAATTTCTTCATCTGTACCCTAGATTATTTCCTTAGCCTAAGAAGCTCCAACACCTACAAAACACAAGCAAAGTTCAACTCCTCTATTTCATCAACAAAGTCAAAATGGAAACAAAAACAGAGTTTGTATTAAAGGTGCAAGTGCCAAAGTTTTGCAAATATTATGAAAGTGGGTTTCATGAGACAAAAATTTAAACTTCCTTATTTATACGCCATTTCTTCATTTCAAAGAGTTCATTTGAAAAACAGAAAGCAAGGCAAGTGATTTTGGTAAGCAAGTGAGGTTATTGGGTGAAGATCGCTCCAATTCAGTGACGTGGCGCACTGGGCAGGTGGCGCGGCGCACCCACCAAGCACGACGCATTGGGCTACCCACACGACGCGTACAGACAGAGGGTTCAAAAATTTCTAAAACTTGTCCAAATCACCCACAAATGCACGAATTGCCAGGTAGAGTGTCCATTATCATTTTCTATCCAAGTTGGGTGCTTACTTCATGTTGCTTGTTTCATGGTGATTGTTTAAAGAAGTTGAACCCTATCATTTCAAGTTCCTCCAATAAAAATTGTTGCGTAGGGTTTTGATGACTATTTTGCCACCAATTTCATTCCCTTACCCCATTTTTCCATTGATTCCATTATTCCATAAGGTCCCCTACCTCCTAAATCCACTAATCCTCTATCCCAAGTTCCCATTTTTCCCAAATCCTAACCATAAATCCCCAAACCCTAATTTCCTCTCCCACTGAGCTACAATTGGCTATGGGATCAGATATATCTGAGTAGAGGAGGAATAAGGGATATCAGAAGGTATGAGTTCATTTCATGTCATCGAACATCAGATCTCCATCATTTGTCGAGAGGTCATTCCAAGGAGCAAGCCATTCATCACACACAAAGGATGGTTTTTCTTCAAATTGTGTTTCTGAGCTACAAAGGATGAATTTGGAAAACGTGAGAGAGTTTTTTTTCCCTCAATGACCGAAGAATAAAAGCCTCTTTCATTTTTTACACAGCTGTCATGGTTTTATAGAAATGTCAAAAATACAGTTGCCTCAGGAGAATTGATGCACCTCTAAAGTGACCTTGGGAAAATCAAGTTTTCTCATAGCTTGGCCGGCCAAATGACTTTCTTGATGAGTCAAATGATAATTACACACAAATATATTTCTAATTAGCTATCATGAGCTCAATTTGGAGTTGAGTAAGCCCTTCAAAAGTTGACTGCAACAACACTCAGCCTTGAGGTAGCCTCATTTGGAACATTTTGACAAGTCTTCAGAGATTTGACTTTTGACAGGGAAAATGAACTCCAAATTGAAGCATTCAAGTTGGGTTGGAACGTAGACACAACTACCTTTCCAACAAGCTATCCCACTCCCAATTTGGACATTAGGAAGGTCCTCAAAACTGGTCTGCAAAAAGGTGCTATGCACAGAAAGTTTTAACACAGGGTTTTCCTCCCTGTGCTCCGCGCCACGTGGCGCTCGCTTTTGCTAGGGACCTCTAAATCACAAAAAGTTTACATCTATAGATTTTGCATGAAAAATTATTACTTTTGATGCATGTCCAAGAATTTTGGACAAGTTTTGAGTCCCAAAGAGGTCAAAAAACACTAAACCACTGACCTCACTACCCTTATTTTGACACATAGAAAGCAATCCTAGGAGATTGAAGTTTTGGAGGAGCAAATGGACACCAAAGTGAAGAATTCCACTTGGGTTGGAAAGTAAACAGGTAGTGATTTTCAACGAGCTATCGTGAGTGAAATTTGGACTCCAGGAAGGGCCTCAAATTCAGCTCCAAATTGGCGCGACGCATAGAAAATTTGGGTGCGGTGCATAGAGAAATTTGGCCTCATTTTCGCTCTTCAGCTTAGAAATTCCCCTAGTTTTGACTAGTTTTACTTTTTGATGTAACTATTGATCTACCATGATGTAATATTGGCACATTTTTACTTGTTCTAGAGGATTCATTCACTAAAAAGTGAAAATTAAATGAATGAATTAGTTTCCTAGCATATAGAGGCAAGTTGTTTGATTGCCTAGATTTCAGTTCCTTGTTTAGAATAGGTTCAAACAACTCCTAGAATGATGATATTGACCCCTAGAGGCAAGGGAATAGGTTTTTCTTGTCTATATTATGTAATTTCTAAGTCATTTTCATGGTTGGACACTTGGGATTGCTTGGCACATCATTGGACATTTTATCTCTGCATTTTTGGCAAAGGAAAGACTAGGGTTTTGTAGCACTTGTTGGGATCCATGTGGCTCTGTGTTTTGATGATGGTTTTCTCTATGTACTTGAAGTTCACTGATGTTTATGTGTAAGAATACAAACATTACTATGTCAAAGAAATAAAAAAGAAATAATATGGAAATTCAAAACCTAAATCAACTAAGAAAACAATAAGTAATTAGTCAAAGCTAAGTAGACGTGAAATATGAAAATATGATATTTCAAATTGTGATTACAAAAGATTAGGGTGGTTGAACTTATTGCATAGTCAATTTATCAATTGTTCAAATTGGTTTTCAATGCCACACTAGAATCATGAAAATCCTTTTTCACTTTTATTCATACAATGCAAGTGGAAATTATAGCAAGTACCAAAACAATTTAAAATAGTTTAAACATTCTTCAGAAATAAATGAAATGTGAAATTTATTTAATTTTTTTACAGAAATAAATATTGGTTGCATCAGTCTTCTTTTTTCAAGAAGGAGCATGGTTTAAAATAGTTTAACTATTGTTTGAATTAAATAAAACGTGAAATATGTTCAAATTAATAAATATTTGTTGCATGGATCTTTGTTCATTGTAGATGTGATGAGATCAAGGTTTCTAGACTAGTTTATTATAGATATATTTGGTTAATTTTACTCATAATATTAGTCAATAAGTTCTTCAAAAACTAATATTAAAAAAAATAATGTATAAAATATCACAATAAATAAAATACACTCTGAATATAATTTATTTCTAAAAGGTAATAAAAAGTAAAATACACATTAAATATAATTTGTTTCTAGGAACAATAAGAACAACCTAATGTTTGATGCATATATTTGGGAATGCACCAGTATGGTTGATATGTTAGTATATAGGTTTAACAAATATAGTTGAAGTGTTATAAATAAAGAAAATTCATTAAAACATTTGTTCGCCCCCCTCCATTGTAAATGAAGAGAGAAGTGGTATTGCAAAAACAATAGTTAGATGTTATTTTTCTTTTAGTGTTGTAGTTCCTTTTTCGGGATTTGACAAATTCAAATGGAACACCATCTTAGTTCATGTAATATAGAAAACTTTTGATTGTTAGCAAACCTCATGAGAGTGGTCACAAGCCTTATTGTCATTCTATGCCTTAATTTCCATAAGAAAGCCTTAATTTCCATAAGAGAGTGAATGTTAATTTGACAAATGAAAGACATCATTGTTGTACTACAACATGCCATAGAATTTGTTTTTCAACCATATTCATTTTTATATGCCTACCCAAGTAAAAATTAAGAGGTAATGTTGAGATGTAAGCCCAGTACTAGTTATTAGCTTATTAAAGGGATTATATCTTTTGATAAGACTAATAGATGAAAACACTAATGGCAACGATTACATTAATAAGGGTTATCAACGAAATTTATTAAATGTTATTGGTTGGTTTGACTTGCCTTCTCAACTTGAAAGCAGAAGCATTGGCCAAACCTTTTTTATATTTTCTTTATTTATTAGCAAAGTTGAACTAACCTAACAATAGATTTTTTTATGTGGCACTATGTTGTTTCTTTTTCCACGCCATTGGATCTATTCATTCATCTCCAAATTTTACTATTTTTCAATATTCGTGGAAGTAGTCATGAAAAAATTATTATGATGTGGAAGAAATGATTTGATAGTTAATTTACAATGTTGTTCCATTAATCATATCATATTTATCAACAATACCATATTTATCAACAGAGAGTGGATGTAGATAGGATGCGACACATCATGGATGGGGCTTATCCTGATGAAATGAGCAGGCCATAAATTGATTAAGGAAATATTTATGTGTATAGTGACTTTTCTTTTCATGGACGCTTTAGGGACAGGAAATCAAAGTGTTGTTGTCAAAAAAAATTTAAATGGCAAATGTTATTAACCTCTAACTAAGGTGAGGATTAAAATTGAATTTGACTTTGCATTAGTGGACTACAATGATCACATTGTATTTAACATTGCAGTATTAATATTTGGACTATGAATATTTACATATTTGAGTATATAAAAATTATTTATATACTTATA
>APFE031497445.1:57273-87861 GCA_000404065.3 Pinus taeda
TTATTAATAAAAATAATTGATATTATATTATTGTAAATATTGATAAAAAAAGATATATATGTGAATAATAATAATAGCTAATATATATAGCATGTTACGAATATATTCTATTATTAAGATAGTGTGAGTGCTCAATTTACAATTGACCAGGACTTGTAGCCAATATGTTCTTTGATCATTATCAACCATTGCCTTATATGCATATGTATAATAAGGAAATATGTTCCATCAACCACATTATTCATACGCACTTAGATTTCCATGGCAAGAAATTAGACTCTATTCACTAAATATCACAACAATCTTTAATACCACATTTCCAATAATAAATTAAACATGGCAATGCCCCCTACCTAGTAAAGTAAAGAATAGATTTCGTGGGTTGGTGACTAACAAGAGGAGGAGCCCTAGTTCTTTGAAGACAAGGAGCTACTATTATTGCTAAGGAAAACAATAGAATGAGAGACATTAGTATAGGAAACTCCTAAACAAAGAACCACTAAAATCTAAAATAAAATCCTCACAAAATCCAAAATAAAAATTGTAAAACTTAATTTTTACAATTACACAATAGTTTTTATCCTAATATCAAAACACTATTACATTCACCCTTAACTCCTACAAACACATTTAACACAAGTATTCTACCTTGAGAGGTTAAACTATGAAAACAAAAAAAAATCAATAAATTATCTATTTACAATGTTACAATACAATATGCATATCATGCAGCACTCATAAATCCAAAATTTATTAACCTTCAATTATGATCCAAGTGTAATTACTTAACTAGAATTGCATTACCGTGGACCAGAGTAATCATATGCCATAAAAGAAAAAAGAAAAAAAAGTGAAAACCATATGTCAAAATCTCTCAAAAATATGTGCAAATAATCCTTTAATTTCTTTTCGTGGGCTTCCCCCATTGTGATGCTCTTGCAATCTCCAATTTCATTGAACATGTATGAATCACTTGTGAGGCAAGTTGTGCAAAGAAGATAACATATACCCATAATGATGGTTTACTAGGGTGGAAATTATTGGAACATAATATTTGTTAATTATTTTTTAAATTCATTATTTCATCTAAAGATGTTTTATATAGTATAGTATGAAAGAGATGTGCAATTTGTTTAGTGCTCGATATGGAGCTGACACTTGATACTTAAAAATATGAGAATAGAAAAACATTTCAATGTTAGCCATAAATAAAATACTTAATTATGGATGGTAAAAGATAATTTTATTAGCTATTATAAAAAAAAATCCAATGTCAACTATATATGCTTATGTATAAATTTATTGATGGTGTGATTATGAGGGAGACCAATCTTCACTTCAAATATATTAGGCATCAAAATGGATCAAATCCTTCAAGGTGCAAACCTTCTCTAGAGTGCAAAACTTAGGCAAATGATTAAACCTCCATAAATTTCATTCATGCTATAGATCAATAGCTAAGATATATCTACATTAGTTTTAACTCAAATATTAACCTAGTTTGGTATGCCATGGAATATCTAGATGCAATGGTGCATTTATGAATTGATAATTGTTTTTTTTCAGAAATTTTTCAAGTGTTATTTTATTGCAAATTCATGATCCTAATGTACATGTGATACTTATGTAAGATATGGGTGCATTCACAATATTAGTTAATAAGTTCTTTAAAAACTAATATTAAAAAAAAATTAATGTATAAAAAGTCATAATAGGTAAAATACACTTTGAATATAATTTATTTCTATGAGGTAAAATATACATTGAATATAATTTATTTCCAAGAACAATAAGAACAACCTAATGTTTGATGCATATATTTGGGAATGCACCAGTGTGATTGATATGTTAGTATATGGCTTCAACAAATATGGATTGATATGTTAATATATAGGTTCAATAAATATGGCTGAAGTGTCATAAATAAAGAACATTCATTAAAACATTTGTCCACCCACCTCCCTCCATTGTAAATGAAAAGAAAAGTGGTATTGCAAAAACCATAGCTAGATGTTAATTTTCTTGTAGTGTTGTCACAGTTTAATTTTTTTGTAGTTTTTTGTGTCTTGAACTTCTCGAGCTATTTTGAGGCCCTAAACAAAAAAAAATGGAAATTGGGAAAATAAGAGTATTTGACTCATGTTTGTAGTCTAAAGTTGTATTCCTCGTATAGATATTTCTAACGAGGTATCATGCACATCAAATTAAGATCATATGCCAAAGTTACGACTCGAGGAAGTTCATGTACGAATTTACCCTAATGGGGCCCCCAATTTTGGTGCTTCATCTCTTGGGATTAGGTTTTTCGATGTTTATGGTTTTCCATTGTTTCTCAATAATAAATAAACCTTCGAGCCTCATTGTAACATAGTTAAAAGGCATGTGGCCACCACATCTCTTCTCAGAGATAAGCTACCATTTCCTGAGCTATTTTATTTCCATTCTATATGTAAGCATATTTCAGCTATTTGATATTAATGAAATGAAGATTTATTTATGTTGCATCGTTGTGTTTACGTTTATACTTGCATTATGTTTCATTCTTGCATAAGTCTAGATCAGTGGTATCATAGTGGTCCACGCTTTATCTGTTTTTCTTTGCATGTCCCCAACGAGGTTGGGGTATAAGGAGTTAGTGCTCAAACTAGTTACAAGGCTGACCTTGCAAACCCCAATGACTTCCCATGCCAGAAGGAAATAAATACGAGGGAGCAGGAGATATTTCCAAAATATTGCTCGAAGCAGACCTTGAGCGACAAAGGAACACAATGATGGACAACTTTTCCCAGATCCTTCAGTGGGTGCCCATATGCGACACATCTTCATTCGAAAACCACTCTAGAGGTGAAAACCCCTTCAAGGTACAATT
This sequence comes from Pinus taeda, assembly GCA_000404065.3. Lineage (NCBI taxonomy): Eukaryota > Viridiplantae > Streptophyta > Pinopsida > Pinales > Pinaceae > Pinus > Pinus taeda. Next base: position 60,143 of record APFE031497445.1, read on the forward strand.
ACACTTTGGCATTCCCAATTTTGGAGGCTAGACATATGTAGACATCATAGATAGATGGTTAAATATGTTCGAAGTATTTGTTCGGTTCATGATTTTTTCAATCAGGAAAATATTACTTTTGCACTCCTCGAAGTCAACCCCCATGTCAAGGACTGGTAGGAAACCTACTATGAATAGAGGGATGAGAGAGAACCCTCATTTTTTTTAGTCACACCCACTTGGAATTATTTTCAAGATGCCATCAAGTAGTAGTATTTCCCCATGGGGAGCTATGAGTATAATTATATATAATAGACTACATTGCGACAATAATGAGATCAAGATGTGCATGAGATAACAATATTTTCCATACCCTACACATAATGTTGGGTATCAAAGATTCTAAGAAATATCTAATGCTGAACTACCACATTTGTTTGGAAAAATACATTCAGGAAGAAATGGGGTTCTTGAACATCTCCTTGCTTGGTGCAACATACCGATATGCTGCCAAGATTGAGCAAAAATTCAAGAACTAGAAGTGAGACTTTTGATCTACGAACTCAAAGAAAAAGAAAGGCACCCCCAATCCACAAAGAATAGGGTGGAGTTCGGCCGCAACCCCTGAGGACAACTCCTCAAATTTGTAAGCCAAATAATGGGAAGGAAAATAAATACACTGACAAGTGGTGTAACTTCCATAAAACTCACACTCACAATATGAACAAATGTCGCATGAAGTAGGTGCTAGTGGTCGAGCTAAAATACTCTAATTTTGAGTCAAAACCTTATAAGGGAATCGAAAAGGGAAAGAATATCATTAACCCCAAGCTAAACCCACTGCAACAATAGCCACTACCAAGCTCCAAAAGGCAAAACCTAACTGTCCACATGAGTGGCAACACCTCTTCCACTAGCAGACGTGGGTAAAGGGTTCACTGGTGCAGTTCATCATTGACGGAAAGAGCCACAAGACCTTGATCTCAGTCAGAGTCGTTAAGAAATTGAAGCTACCAACAACACTACACCCACACGTACACCATCGGGTTGTTCCATTAAGGGAAAGAGGTATGTGTTAACAAATAGTCTCGCTTGCCTTATAGCATCAAGCCCTTTGCAGATGAGGTATTGTGTGATGTTTCCCCACTAGAAGTCTGTGATATTTTATTAGGTCATCCATACCCATGGAATTGACATGTTATATATGAATCTATACCTTGTTTTGTTATTATTAATTTGGGTCATAAATTGTATAGGATACCAGAGGTAGAATCGCCTACCATATTTTCTTTCATCTCTTCTAAACAATGCAGTAAGATCATTTCGCAGACCAAGAAAATTTTCTTCCTTATGATTCTCCCTCAGAGCAAGAGGAATATTGAGGCCACATCCACAACCTATAGACAAGGCTCCTCCGCACGACAGAAATAGATGGACAAGGTCATGGAGGAGTACGAGGGCATCTTCAGCTCATCCACACGAGTTCCCCTACACTATCAGGCCAAGCACTCCATTGATCTGACGCTGGGTGGATATCTACCCAATGGACCAATTTACCAATGCTTCGTTCTCAAGAATTATGAAATCAAGAGGTAGATTCAATAGTTGTTGCAGAAAAGGCACATCAAGCCAAGTTCATCACCCTATGTGAGCTCAATTATGTTGGTACAAAAGAAAGAAAAAATCTCGAGGCTTTGTAATGACTATCGAGCAATGAATAATATCATTGTCTAAAATAGGTATCCAATCCCACAACTTATTGACCTTCTGGACCAGCTGAAAGGAGCCAAATATTTCAGCAAGATTTACTTGAAGTCTGGTTATAATTAGGTACCAATTGAACCATGCGATGTGTGGAAGAGTGCCTTCAAGTCCGAGGGCCTTTTCGAATGGTTGGTCATACCTTTAAGGTTGATGAATAACCTCTCAACCTTCACACAGCTGATAGATGACATCTTGTAGCCCTTCATAAACTCATTCATGGTAGTGTATTTGGACGACATCTTGAACTTCAGCCAAATTTAGGATGAGAACATACACCATATTAGATGAGTCCTCAAAACTCTAAGACAACACAAATTGTGTGCCAATTTGGAGAAATGTATTTTGGTATGACCCGAGTTGAATATGAGGGGTACATAGCTGACGATCGAGGTTTGCATGTGGACTTAGCCAAGATACAAGCTATTTGGCATTGGTCATCCCTAACTACTCTAATAGAGCTCTGCACCTTTTTGTGTCTTACTAATTTCTATTGCCATTTTGTGTTGGGATTCTCTCATAACACTTGTCCTTTGAGACAATTCACCAAGGGTTGAGCAAAATAAAAATTATTTTGGTATGAATCCCAACAGAAAGGATTTTCCAAGTTGAAGCATCATCTTTTCTCTACACTAGTGCTCACATTACCAAACATGTGGAAACCATTTGAAATTGAGACAAATTATGCCTTTGACTATGTTGTTGGTGCAGTTTTTACCCAACAAGGGAATCCAATGACAAATCACAGTGAGACATTTTCATATACAGTATGAAAGTATCCCACCTATCATAAAGAGATGTATTCTATTATGCAAGCCTACTAACAATGGAAGCATTACATTGTGGGGAAAGAAATAGTCATCCACATAAATCATTGACCCCTGCAGTTCATAAAGACACAAGGAAAGTTGCAGAATAATCACCATTAGAAATTGTCCACATATCTACAAAAATTCCATTTGAACATTAAGTACAAGAAGGGTAGAAATAATCATGTTGCAGTTTGCCTCAGTTGATCGTCGATTATTGTGCTGACTTCAGAAAATATGAATCAAATGAATTCAATGACTTTTGCAAAGAGGTTGGGAGTAAGAGGGAGACAACCATTTCATACACTCTTGAGAAGAATCGAGTTTCTAAAAGGAAGAATTGAATGTTCATGGAATACACCTATGCCATGCTCCATGTTCTAAGTCTACCAAATTTCTTATGGGGAGATGTTGCCAATACTACCATGTATGTTCAAAATAGGTGTCCAGATGAAGCATTGGATTTCAAGACACCCGAAAAAGTTTTCACTGGTAAGACACTTGATGTTTCTCATTTTATAATATTTGGTTGTCCCGTGTATTTTCATGTGTCTAAAGAGAGGAGAAACAATTTTGGAGCATGTGGAAAGAAAGGAACATTTGTGGGCTATAGTGAAAATTCAAATGCATATAGAATTTGGCCAATGAGATGTGGAAGTAATCCATGATGTTACATTTGACGAAGACATTTCCCTTGGGAAAGCCAAAGATATCCCCATTCAAGGAAAAGAGAATGATGATGTTGTATATAAACAAGTTGAACCTCTGACAGATCAATCTACGCTCAATGTTGAAGGCCTAATGGATCCCATTTATCCACCACCTAGTGATCCCTCTACCTCAAGAAAAATAGATTTGTGGCTCAATCTCGAATATGTTGAAGGATGTGTTGCTCCAAGAGGGACATTTCATTAAATTAATAAGCCAAACAGGTATCAAGGGTACCTTGTTTCTATGACTAGTATTGGTCAATCTGAGCCATGTACATTTGAAGAAATTGTAAAGCACCAAGTTTGGAAGGATGCGATGAATGAGGAATATGAATCAATTTTGAAGAATTATGTCTAGGACGTGTTTCCTAGGCCAAAGGACAAGCCTGTGGTTACATCAAAGTGGCTTTACAAAATAAATCATGGAACTAATGGGAGTGCCAAAAAATATAAAGCCAGGTTTTTTGCTCGTTGGTCATTTGCACTAGCTTCCCGATATACCTCTATCCATACAATTATTTCTCTTTCTACCTCTCAAGGATGGAGCCTATACCAAATGAATGTTAAGGCTGCTTTCTTGCATGGCTCACTTAGGAGGAAGTCTACTTGGAGCAACCTCGGGGGTTCAAAGTACAAGATCGAAGGACACACGTGTGTAGGTTGAAGAAATCCCTCTATGGTTTGAAGCAAGCCCCCGGGGCTTGGTATGAAAGGATTGATAGTTATCTTATGAAGTTGGGATTTGTAAGGAGTGAAGTTGATCCTAACCTATATTTAAAGGTTGAAAATGGCATGCCTGTCATTCTACTCCTTTATGTAGATGGTCTCTTTCTCACAGGTATAGATCCTCTAACTTATCAATGCAAGAGGGAATTGAATTATGAATCCAGATGAAGGACCTTGGTTTAATGCACTACTTGCTAGGCCTAGAGGTCTAGCAAAATCTAGATAAGATTTTCCTTTCTCAAGGAAAATACATTTTGAAGTTGCTCGAGAGATGTGCAATGGTTGATTGCAGGTTTTTGTCTACTCCAGTTGAACTCAACTTCAAGAAGCTATGTGGAAGTGTTGTTAGGTTGGAATTGGAAAACCCTTCCCAATATAGACAACTTGTGTGGGCCTTGATGTTCTTGTAAACTCTTGTCGTGACATATGATTCACTCTGAGTATGTTGAGTCAATTTATGATCGATCCTCATCACGTACATTGGATTGATCCTAAGATATCTCTAGGGCACAATCAATTATGGAATTAGATATACTGTCAATAATTTGAGGCTACATGGATATACAGATGTTCACTAGGCTGGCAGTGTATTAGATCGTGAGAGCATGTTTGGATGTTTCTTCTCATTAGGGTCTTCTCCAAATTCTTAGATGAGCAGGAAGAAGAAGAGGCTTTCTAAGCACCGTCGAGGTTGAATACATTGCAGCTATTATGACCTATTGTGAATTTGTTTGGTTTAGGAAGCTCTTCAGTGAGATATTTCAGTACATGTTGGATAACACTATGATATTCTATGACAATCAGAGTGGGATTCCCCTTTCATATAATCCCATATTCCATGACTACTCCAAGCACATTGATATCAGGTACCACTTTATCTGGGATATGGTACAACGGGGACAAATAAGGCTCCATCACATCAGGATTGATGAGAAGGTCTCAGATTTCCTCATCAAGCCCTTGGGGAAGGTCAAATTCTTAACGTTCCGAGAGAAACTTGCATTCGTTGAAATACCCTCTCATGAGGGTCCCGCTTGAATTGGAAATTGAGCTATGAGAGCTCCTGGGGACTTGGGGTACCTCTTGGAGCTATGAGTGACCATAGGGTGAGTGGTTCACCTTCCCCTATTGGTGCGTTTTATATAGGGTGTGTGGTTCACCTTCCCCTATGATACCCCATGATGGTTGACATGTGTGTAGGGTGACTGATTCACCTTCCCCTACGATTGAAATATGTATAGGATGAGTGGTTCACCTTCTTCTGGTGACACCCGAACATACATCTTACCGATGTAGTCTAGGAATCATGGGAAATACCTCTCATATGGCCAATGAGTTGGGAAATTGGATAGGGACCATAACACTACCGATCAATCCATCGTGTACTGTCATAATCCCTATTTTTAGGATGCATGGTGTTCAACCGCTTGATTTAGGATCAATTCTGGTTGAGGTTCTACCTATGCACTGATTTTTGTTAGTGGAGAGTGGTAAGGTCTTGTGACTCACTCTTGATCGATTCTTCTTCATTTTTCATATGTGTTCAACATAGTAGAGATGAGATACAAATAAATTTCATGACGTCAAGATGGCATGATGTTTGATGATGATGGATGGATTGGTAGGTGGAATTCTCCCTAGTTGAGAGGGAGTGTTAAAATTGGTAACTAGGGCCAAATTCCACCTTGTGCAAAATCTTTTGATGGAGTGATGATTGCATTAGATTCCTCTTTTCGAGAGGACCAAGATTGATATAAATATAATCTAATTTGGACAAATAGAAGTATTATTTTGAATTTATGCCCACTCATTTAAATGTTTTTAGGTCCACCACATCATCATGTAGGCTCACGAAGCTTATTAGACATGACGCTTCACCCTCATTGACTTGTATAAATACAAGTGTCCTCTCACCTAATTTGGCATATTCATCACTCACACATTCTCCCTCATTCTCTCATTGGTCCATGTAACATTGGGCATTCTCTCTCTCCCATGTGTGGCACAAGGAGGATGAAATTTCAAAGCTAAATGGAAAAGTTTAAAATCATAGAAATTCTATAGTCTGATCAGCATTGACCGTGATGTTCTAAGAATCATTTGACTTTGATTGTTTTGAGTTTATTTCTATCTCACCATGTTGCATCTTTTGGCACAAAAATTGAGGCATTATGTGCACTTTGACTGCAAACCAAAATTGCAGGTTGATTGTAGATTTCAAACAACAATTTGACCATTGACTTTATCATTATTTTGGGTTGAATTTGACCTCCTCATCACGGTTAGTTTGAATGCGGAATATTGAGTTGTTTTAAAGACATTTTATTGTTTCCATGACCAATGTTGACTTTTTTAATTAGGGCTGAAGTTTGAGTGCAATTGACTCCAAAAATTTATAGGGTTTTTTGACTTTGAATTAGGCAAGTCAATTTTAGTTTTATCCTCTTGCTCTGTTGAACATTTGATATAATAATAAGAATATTCCTTCAAAGGGTTTTCCTCACATTGGGGTTTTTCCCTCGCATCTGCCAAATCTGCTGTCCCCTTGTCTTAGCTTCTCTTTTGCATTTTGTTTCATGTTCTATCTACTTTTACTGTCAATGTCATTATTGTGATTGCTATTAGAAATTGGAAATTGTTATTGGGATGCTAAGGAGAATTGAAGTAAATTGTGCTAAGCATAGAACATACCATTGTTAATTAAAATTAACACACCGCTATCTCCCATTGATGTTTCCATACCACTTGTAGCTACTGAAGCAAATTCACGTCATGTCTAGTCATAAGTTGACAAAGCTATCACCATCATTAAATGCATTTAGTATATCCATTGACAATTCCATGATGTATTGGATAGAAAAATGTTAAGTACAAAAAATGTCATGATCAACATTGGTTGCCACACAGGTTCTAGTTGGGTGACAAAATTTGGTTACATTTGCAAAAAGTAGGGTGTCGTTGGGGCCCATTGCAAGCTTTACCTGCTCTAATATGGGCCTTACACCATCTCTAATCTTGTCAGAGATAATGATTTCAAGATCAGAGTTCCCCCATTCCTTAGCTTGCACCCAGTCTTCAATGCGGATGGCCTTCATGCATATTTTCTACCATTACAGGACACATCAGACATTGTATAACATCTCACACTAATAGAGCTAAACCGAGACTGCATGGAATAGACCACAACTAATCGTATCATGGAGGCATAGATCAATAACACTTGCTATAAAAATATCCAATTTTATCGTGTTGTTAAAGCAGGCCAACTCTTACACCAAGGCAAGTGGCCTACAAGGTACCAAGTTCAACAAAAGTTTCCCCATCTAATGGAGGCACTAAATGCAATGGGGACCATTTCTTCCTAAGGGGGGAGGACTGATCCAGGTGGATATTAGTGGCCACCTACCTATTCCACTTGGACCCGCACCATTGTACCATTATTTCTTTCAGTTTCTGTAATTGTAGTATAGTTTACTACTTTTGGCATTTTTTTTGGTCGTGGACTTTTGAAGCCGTTTTTGAGGCCCTAAATGAGGTTTTTTTTAGAAAACAGAAAAACATGAGTCTTTGGCTTACATTTTTAGGCAAAATTTGTAGTGCTCAGATAGATATTTCTAATGAGGTATCGTTCACATCAAACAGAGATTGTATGCCAAAGTTACGACCCCAGGAAGTTGATGTACCAATTTACCCCAACGGGGCCCACAGTTTTGGTGCTTCATATCCTAGGCTTAGGTTTTTGGATGTTTAGGTTTTCCATTTTTTTCTCAATAATAAATATGCCTTCATGCCTCATTATAATATTGTTCATAGGCATGTAGCCACCACATCTCTTCTCAAAGATAAGCTACCATCGCTTGAGCTAGTTTGTTTCCATTTTGTATGTAAGCATATTTTAGTTCTTTGATATTAACGAAATGGAGATTTATTTCTATTGAATATTTGTGTTTACGTTTACAAATGTATTATGTTTCGTTCTTGCATAATTCCAGATAGAAAACGAAATGAATATTTGAAAAACTAAAATTTAGAAAACTCATTTGGTAGCTAATTTTCTCATTTGGATTTCCAAAGAATTATTCAGATTAGTAAGAAATTTTCAAACTATATCAATGTGAATTCTTTTTTTAAATATGTTCTTATTAATTAATTTGCTAATTAAAACAATTAGGGACCTCAAATAATCCATCTAATTGTGTCATATGAGATCAATGGTTATTATTCAAGACTTGTTACCATAGTTGTATCCTTAGCTAGGTTTCTATTTATAATTAATTCCTAACCAAGTTGTTGGGAACACGATATATTCATATGCATACTCTGAGGGATTTTTTGTTGTTAAAAAGGTGGATTTACTCACCCATAACCTCAATCAATCATTGTGATATTTATTTTGGAAGAGTTTGGATCGTAATGAAGTAGCAGGCCCATTACAAATGTGGAGCAACCAAATTATGGTGAATTTTGTGTGGTTATTTCTCCATGCACATTGATATTATCACAATCGATTGGGCTAATCTGAGTTTGATATGTAATTTTTTTTATTTTTTCTAAACCTGTTCATTTTATGTGACTTAATGTTAGGGACAATTTTAATTAAATTTGGGTTATTGGAGGGAAAATTCAACAATTAACATTTTATCTTTTCTATTGCATTACAATGTGGTTAAAGCATCATAGTTCTTGGAGTCGTATCCATGTGCAATATTGTTTGGATCTTAGGTTGATTACTCTATTGCATATTTGAGTGCCAAAAATATATTAAAAATAGTATAGTGCTACTTTAACATAAATACATAGTGACAAAAGTTCTTAAAAACAAGGGTAACTACACTCTTGTATATTATAAATCACCATAAATACCCTTGCCAATCCAATCTTGATTAGCCTAAACTCGTCTTTCTAAACTATATTCTACTCTCTATCTCAAGAAACTATGAAAAAGAATTTCATTTTCATAGGTAGCATATACAATTTTTATTTAGGGAATACAATATTCGTGAACCATGAAGATATTAATCCAATATTATAGAACTATTAAAGCCATTACTACTATGTTCATTATGCCATATTTAATCAAACATCATCGTATCTACATGGGGGAGTATCTACTTTTACTAATTGATCACAATTAGCCCTATATTTACACAATTTAAGGACATAATGCATCTAATATAAAATATGATTCCTCCCTACTTGAAATTAGCCCTATATTTACACAATTTAAGGACATAATGCATCTAATATAAAATAGGATTCCTCCCTACTTGAAAGATATCACTAATGTTTTGGGAACTTGAAATATATCACTAATGTTTTTGGAATAGATGAAGCCTATGGCATGAAAAAGTATTTTTTGGATAATTCTCCAAAACATATAAAATTTGGCTATGGGTCAATAATTTTTCAAGTTTAAATTGATATTTAATAGTATTAAAAAGAATACCATATGATTATCACAAATATTTATGGAAAGAAAGATACCACATGTCTTTGATGGTGCATAATAATCCTTTTGTGAACTAAAGACTAATTCATTTTTTGTAACATAACCAATAGCCTACATGGATATCTTTTACGTCATTTTTTTCTTGAGACTTAAGCATATTCTTGATGTAGGGGATTTGATTGGTCAAACAATATTCTTGTATGAGCCCAAAAAATAATAATATTTGCTACAAAATCCTTGTCAAAGAATTGTTTTTAACAACATGAGAAGTGGAACACCAAATGCTTTTCGTTTTAATGTTTATCAACTATATTTTTAAATTTTAGTATTCTAGTTACACAAAAATAAACATGAACTCATCATTCCAACAAGGATAAGATGCATTATTCAATACCTTGAAAACTTTTGAATTCTTGTAGCCAAGGACTAGACCTTCACAAGAGCCTATGGGCTATTGTATTTGTTAAAGACCTATAAGTTTTAACAATTGATTAACCATATTTATTTTAAATTTTTCTCTTCATTTCTGAAAATTTCCTCTATATCCTTCACTACTTTGTTTCCATATCCATTTCAAGATTTTATTAAGTAGCTTCTTTTGTAATTCACAATCATAATAAAAGGATAAACAACTAGTTTGTGATACAAGGGTTTGTGGTACAAGGTTGTTGATTAAAAGTTCAATTTTTTTTTTTTTTTTCATTTTCACTTTTCAAAAAAGTCATTAATTAGAAAATAATTATTTTTTTCTTTGTCTAAATATAATTCTTTTATTCCTTTCCTAACTTCATAGGTTACCCACTTATTTTCTAAATTCATCCTTCTTCATCATTAATAATGCTTACACCTATAAGTGGGTGTCTTTTTTCTACATAAAGCACCACCATGTAATAATTCAATTTGTAAATGAGTGTATTGGAAGGGATATAATACTCCTCAAATAGGAATTCATCCTTCTTCATCATTAATAATTCCTTGCACCTATAGGTGGGTGCCTTTTTTCTACATAAAGCACCACCATGTAATAATTCAATTTGTAAATTAGTGTATTGGAAGGGACACAATACTCCTCAAATAGGCATCAGTATCCTCATGGTGCCGTATCCTAATAGATTTCTTGACATGTGCTAACTTATAAATATAGCACCAATGTGATAATGTTTAAATTTTAAAATTTTGAGTGGATCATTTAATTTTTAATTTGTTGATCTTGTTCCATAGTGTCATAAACAATGGTCCAATATAAGAGGAGCTAAAGTGCGATTATGTTCATATAATGCGCTGAAAAAGATTTAAAATTTACTTACCAATAGGGGTATGGTGCTCCATGAGCAATATTCTTGCATCAATATTATAATGGTGCTTGATACTAAAAGACTTCCTAGTGAGCTAATATACAATCATAGCTCATGTGTGATACTATTTAAATGTGTTATCATTGGTGTGGTGCTCCATTATATTAAGAGGACTATTATGTAAGTATAAATGTAATACATTGAGATGGCATGTTAATTGAGACGCCAATAGAGTATGGTGTTTCTTGGAATATGGCGCATTGACAATGTCATGGTTCCCAATGATAAGGAGCACCCTCATGCACCTAAATCAACTTACGACATCATAGTTATATTTTTAAATTCAATATTATTTTAGTTTTATTATTTAGTTTTTATTAATGCATTATAATTGGTTCTCCATCCTATATGGAGCGCTAGTACACTTTTAACATAATCCACATCCTTTAAATTTAATATAATCCACGCCATTTAAAAAATTATAGTGTATGATCATTAATTGGTACACTATATTTTGTGTGACCAAGCTAGGTGTAGCATTTAGAAGTGTTGAGGTAATGGAATGTTTTAAAAGCAAGTGGAGAAGTTAAAATTTACCATATTATTTCATAAAAATTTTTATTGGAGGAGAGCGATATGTTCTTCATGTTGTATGATGAATTAGCAACTTCTAAGCACCAAAGTATATAATCAACTAAAAAATGAATAGAAATCACTCAAGACTAAGTAGACATGATAGAGAAGATATCTCAAATTGTGATAATAAAAGATCAAGATGGTGAAAATTCTTATGTAGTTGAATGATTAGATTGTAAAACTAGTTTTCACTACTCTGAATATAGTCATGGAAATCCATTATGCTAGATTTTGTGCTTTTTCGAATAGCCTACATGCTTTATTGATTATGCATAAAAACACTATTGTATTGATGGAATAGAAAATAAATAAATGGAAGTTGAAAATCATTTCATAAGAGATTCATAGGATAAATAACTACTTTGAATATAGTCACGGAAATCCATTATGCTAGATATTGTGCTTTTTCTAATAACCTACATGCTTTATTCATTATGCATCAAAACACTATTATATTGATGGAATAGAAAATAAATAAATGGAAGTTGAAAATCATTTTATAAGAGATTCATAGGATATATATTTAGGTGTTATAAGTAAAAAGGAATAATATACAAAATAAATATCTTGATGATATCTCATCAATCTTGAGGATTTCATGTTTGTAACCACCTTCTTTCCAATCTTTTAAGGATTCTTAGGTTAAGGAAGGTGTTACTTATCATTTGACCCCATCTCTATTGTCTATTTTACAGATAGGTTTAGCAAAAGCCTTATTTCTGCCATTTTACAAGATTAACATATGATACCTTCGTTGTGGTTTGAACCTTTCAAAAACATAAAACTTACCTTGATCTTATGCCCACATGAAAATTTACACTCATATGAAGTCTTGGCCTATAAATATAGGCCATGTCATTACATTGGCCATGTGATGCCCACTAGGCCTAGACAAGTCCTTAAGAAATCGTTGTAATAGGACTAGTTGGGTCAAGTCCACATCATGTCGATCTCTAGTATTATTTCTGACAACATTTTAACACTTCATACAAAGAAAATGTAGTATGCAATAAGTGGTAAAGGTGGAAGCAAGTTTCCATGATGGAACCCTAACCAGGTTAGCCAAGCCTCCACTGACACTCTCAATAGGTTATAAGGTATGAAACTCACCAACCATAAGTAGTTGACAGTGGACATTGTTTCAATACTCCCAATTCTACCTAGACCCCACTCTCTACCCTTCCATCTACCTTGATTAGTACTCTGTCATTGTATTAGTCTAGCCCAAGTTGTGAATGTACAAGTTGAGGATGATGGTTGATGGTTTTCCTTCACGGAATTATTTTTTTGAGTCAAGGTTCCACTAACACCATCTCAGTTTTGACCCCTCTCACATGCAAATAATGTTGAGCTCTCCTACTACGTGCTAGTCCCAATGGTATGGTCTTAGACATGTTTAGAGTGTAACATATACCCAAGGCCTAAAGCCTCAAAGCTTCATTTCTAGGGTTTTATGGTAACAAAGGGGTGGCCTGCATAACCAACGTTTGGGATCTAGGTAATTGACATGTTCAATAAGAATGTCTGTTATGTTGCCTTGTGAAAAATGTTGAAAATGTAGTTGGGAAGGTAATTCTATTTTGGTCAAGTGCCATGACATGCAATAAATCACCAAATTTGTGTAACCAGTAAATTATATAAAGACTTTAGGCATAAAATCTATAATTTAATTTTTATTTCATTGGCCACTAAAGATTATACCATGACCATTGAACTCAAGTGTGGAGATACAATCTCAGCTATCCATCACATTAGAGATTAGGTCAGAAAATTATAATGGAAATTATGTCAAAAATTTATAAAATAGTGAAAGGGATTGTTAAAGGGATCATTTCAATTTGGAACAAGAGCTAGACATTCAATAATTATAAGAGATAGAAGTGACGTCAATGTTTGGATCGGCTAAGAGGTTATCTTTCAAGGAAAGTGAATAGACTTTTGGAGGCTATGATACCACTTTATATAGATCGATTTGATTGACCAGACTTTAGGTTGATTTGATAAGGCAAATTTTAATTGTTTGTGTGGTTGAAGAAAGAAAAATTGTGGTAAGATTTTCTAGGCCATATATCCCAATTTGTATTAGATGTTACAACTAATTTTCGAAGGGCTAAAATTTCCAAGTGATTTGTTGCTATAAAGTTCTTGAAAATAGTTGAGGTAATAATGTTTTTGAAGTTGGATAAAGAGCCCAAATTTGCTAGTTTTCCCTACTTTAAAGTTTTCATTATATGCTTGGTAATATTTTTGTTATAAATTTTTAAACTTGAAAAAATAAAACAAATTATTATGATTATTTTTTAATTTAAGTTGAAATAATATACATAATATCAAACAATATCTATACAAATAACACAATATCAAAACAATATTCTATACCAAACCAAAGATACTTGACACTAAGTTTTAAGCTAAAAACTATATTTATATCACTATATTTTCCTAAAATACAGTTAAAATAAATCTATATACATAATAATTATTAATAATTATGAGAGAAATTTTGTGAAAAAATGCCTTAAAATTTTACCAGAGGCAAACATACCCAAAATTTAAAACCACTTAACCCTTTCCACTTTGAAATGTCCTCTGTGAACATACCATTTCGAAACGGCCACTCAATATTCTATTTTCTGCACCGTTCATCAGTATATATACATCCACTAGTCTTCCTCAATCGTCATCATCAATTATTTATATCATTGGACTTCATATTCAAATCTTCTCAATATTTATTACAATTCTTAGATGTAACGTCAACTTTTTCACCATAATTGAACTAATTTTTACTAATCAAGTTTCTTCTCTTTTCAATTTTACATATAAATTTTGTATGCAAATGCCATGATATTTTATGCTAGGGAAATTGTTCAAGATTTTTTCCCTGCATCATCACTCAGAAAGATATCTCGTTCTGAAAATAAAACGTAGTGGGTGGCTTAAGTCACCATTGACCTAACTATTGACCTAATATGTGAACTAGTGTGTTATAAGGTTATACAGGATTTTTCATAGTCTGGGTTAGTATTTTCTCTTAATTCAAATCTTTGTTGGGATTTCTATTGATTTGATATGGGGCTCACTGAAATGAAGTAGCCACAAATTGATTAAGGAGAGGTTTATATAAACAATGTTTAATATATACATTGCTTTTTGTGTTGGTCTATTGTTTAGTCCTCCTCAAATTCAAGTGATCTTCTTATTAAATCAAACTTGAGTGGAAAGGTAATCATTATAGTAATACTTTGTTGTCGTTGACTATATAATAGCTGTGTTTAAAAATGTAGTCACCATATGTGAATATGGATAAGTATTAAAACACATATTTTGTTATATGTTTATATTGTAACATTATATTTATATATATATATAATATATATATAATATATATATATAATTTAAATTTAAATAATATTACTAGTAATTGCACCATATGTTGCAAAGAAAATGTGGTAAGGCATAATTTGAAAATCATGACATATAAAAAAATCATTGAAAATAGAAATTAGTAAACAAAATGTCATTCAAAAACTACATCTGATTTGTAACAAAAATAAATTAAAAAAATTAGCATTGAGGTTTGCTAAAGTAGGAAAATTATAAACACTTTAACCCAAAAACCATACTAGCTCACCAACCTATATCACATATGTACCTATACATTTACCAATGGGGTCAAGCTAGTACTATTACAAGGAAGAAGCTGATTAAAACATTACTTATCAAAAATATTATGATTTCAAGAGTGGTAGCACTTCAAAGTAGCTTTGACAAGGTAGGGTGATGATTAGGCAAGTAGCTCTATGTGCTAGCCTACAAAAGAAATGGCTGCGCCAAAGCTTGAAAATTAGGTTACTTAAGATAAGTAACATTACCCTCTAGATAAGGTAAAGGCCTTCAGGAACTTACCTCAGCATAACAAAGGAAAGGAATACCCTTGCCTTCTTACTTGGGTTAATCAATCTTTCTTACATGGAGCCAATTGTCATCTAGAAGATGTTTAAACTTTAAAGATAATTATCCTATGTTTGAAGACTTGACAGACAAAGCTATAAAAGCCTATGAAAATGATAAATGCATAGCACCAATGAATTTATGGTATTTGGGTGAAATCTTTTGTATTACGAAAGCACATGGTTACTCAAATAATAATTGAAATTCAAAGGAAAATAAAAGGAAGAAGAAGTAATTAATCAATAACAAGATGAGAAACTATGACAATAAGTTGTTACAATGTATTCAACCTACAGGACATGATGACAACTTCAAAATTGTTGACCTTAGGCCCATCCAGGTTTCAAGTACAGGGACATTAAGCAGTATGACAAAGACACAAATGACTATAAATATAAATGTTTGGTCATATTACATTATTATGTCCATCAATGGGATATCTCTTTTGTACCATGTATTTAACCTGGTAGAGAGAACAAAATCTGCTTATGCTTGAACTTGAAACAGGCATTTCTTATTCTAGTCAGGCAGAGCAGTCCCATGTTCTAGATTATTCTTTATCTCAACAGTGTACTTTCCAAAAGCCCTTTCAGTTTTCTTCTTGAAATTTTCATTCCAATCATTGATTGAATCAACATCTTTCTCTTCATGAAATGTGTGTCGTCTACTCAATGCTTTCCTCTTTTGATCTCTCTCTTCAAGTTCTTGCACCATTTTGTCTATGTTCTCTTCTAGAAGCTTTGGTGCCTGAAAAACATATTTTGTCAAGAATATTAGGAAATCCAAAAGAAATATTAAATTAAAATCATAAACTATCAATTATTAAATTACGATAACCCTTTATCCAAAGAGTTTAAATTTTATACATGAAAAAATAATTTCCTCATCTTAAAATCCAAATAAAACATGTATAGCCTTACCTTTCCATATTGCAAACTTAAACCATCACAATAAAATTTTGGATGAATTTCTTTCATCTTTGTATATTCGTCCGCATTCAAAGGGTTTTTTTTGGTGCACTTCTTGTAGGCAATATATATGGACTTATGGTTGAACATTGAATTGTACATTTAGAAAGCCAGTAAGACATCAATTCCAAGACAGTAAGGACAAACAGAGTCCCGAAGAAATTACATTAGTCAATAATAAACTGAAAGATGTATATGTGTGCTTTACATATCTATATTAAGACTCCTTACAGTATATTTTTAAAGGCTAAGAATAATATATCAACACTTTAATTAAGTCGTTGGTAAACAGAAATTAGAAAAAGTTTTCCCTTGAGTTCTTACCATCCCATCCAAATGGAGCAGGCTTCTTGTCCCATTTATTGTATTTTGTTTCAGTTGCCTCTTGAGTATTTAACATATAAGCTTTTGAAATATCCAGCCTATTTACATCCAACAACTTCCCTATACTTTTCTTCTTGTCTTCAATCCATTTCTATTTTGATATGCCTCAATTTTTCTCTTTGGTTCCTACCATGCCATCCAAATGGAGCAAGCTTCTTGTCCCATTTCTTGTATTTTGTTTCAGTTGCCTCTTGAGTTTCTAACATATAATCTTTTGAAATATCTAGCCCATTTTCATCCAACAGCTTCCCTAGACTTTTCTTCTTGCCTTAAATCCATTTATGTTTTAATATGCCCCGTGACTCATGTGGAGCCTCTTGTCTCTTTTTTCAGCTAGAATCTCAGTCTAATTAGCTTTTCTTGCTTCATTCTGTAGATAAGAAGTATATATCACACTTGAAATATTTCTATTTGAACTTTGAAACCAATGGAAAAAATAATGTTTCACCTCCTGTCTCGGGAAGGATTCAAAACTACCATAGATTGGGAGGAAAATCGTACCCTTCTAATTCTCAATTCAAACAATTTTTCCTTCCAGTTAGTTTTGTATAGTCTCCCCCAGAGGCATCCTCATTAATCATCCCATCTTCTAGATCATTGGCATGGGAGACAACATCCTCAGGATTTTCTCAATCCTATGCTTATGGGTAATCTTGGGGCAAGTCCTCTAGATCAAGATCATTATCAACCTTCCTCTTTATTCCTTTACCAATGTCTATAAATTCCTCATCTTTCTTAGAAGAGACTGCACACAGTAACAACAATAATACATTATGAACTCATAGCACAAAGATAAATGCTTCAGATACATTATGAGGAGTCTATTACATAAAGAGTCTACTCAAGGCTATACAAGAAATTACATAAAGATAATTACCCCACGCTAAAACAAGATCGAGAATTAGCCCTTTAAACCAAGTTCTCTTTGAAAAAAATATCTTTCATTCCTAGGGTTAGCAAAGAAATAAAGGCAAAGAGTTATTGTGTGTGAAACAATTTAGTTAAGTGATTTGTAGAGGACAACGATCTATCTATGTGCAAGCATTAAGAAAGACATGATTTGTCTAGAAAAAAATTAACTACTTAATTTTCTGCTCGTTTTTGTGTTTCTTTCCCATCATTATAGTCCCTCTAAAAGGACTACTTCTTTTCAACACTAGCATGGAAATTAGATCAAAGGATAATTGAGAACAATGAACAAGGAGACTATATATCATGTTTTGGAGACCCAAATGAGAGTATTGTCAATAGAGACATTTAGATGTATATGCAAGATTAAATTTGGAAGGTATAGGTAAGCACCAATCCAAATAATACACAAATTAGGCAAGGCCTTGTATCTAGGAGGACTATGACCTTCTGTGGGATTTCATGTTAAGAAGAAAAGGATAAATCAGTGGAAGAAAAGAAGCAGTTGCCTGATACCCATAGAATTAATGTGTTAAAAAAAATTAAATCTTCCCCTTTCATCCTTTGTTCATCATCCTATAATTCATATTGCTATAGTTGGCAAGGACCCATTAATTCTAATGATTCTAACATGGATTTTTGTGGACAGACATAACAAAAGTTGTTCCCATGCTCCAAATGAAATTTCCCCATTTCATCATTGCTCTTCAAACCATAATTCAGCCATAAACCCATTAACTCTTATAATTTTGCAAATCAGATTTTGTTGACCTAGGGCTTCAAGCAAGTTATTGCATGTTTAGAAACTTGGATATCTTGAAATAGAAAAGTCATCCATTCACGTTTTGTCTACTATTCTATTTCATAGCATTTGAATACAAATAAGAAACATATTTTACAGAACAACGAAAGTAGCTATAATACATATTTCTTCCTTTTCTTGGTGTTCCTTGGCTTCGAGAATTTTCCAAAAACAATACTCCACACATTCATGATTAGGATTTGAAGCATTTTGATGCTAGTCTAAGCTGACAATACCCACATTATCCAAATAAAATTGCATGTCACTAGTCTGAGGCCTTAATCACTTGATCCATGGTGAAAACCTTATTAAACCAAGGTTTAATGCTTCTTAATTAAGTTTTATGTGGAAACTTTATATTTGACTTTCTATAGTCTAACCCTTCATTAACCTTTCCAACGAAATCTTATTCAACCTCATGAAATTTGGTTAATTTTATACCCCACGCATAATAACCAAACCCCACTCTTTAACTTTGGTTATATTCAACTTAACCCATAAAACCTTTATCTCCTTTATTTCTATTATAATTCTTATATAATACAAATATTCCATAAACACACGTAAACCTTACCTTTCTACTTTTCCATGGCCTTGACACATTTTCTGAGGCTACCTTTATTGTGTTCAACCTCCACTGTTGATTTCACTCCACCAGATCAATGACTGTCGCGTCATATTTCATTCACTCTCTGGAACTCAAATAAACTTCACTCTAGTCCATAAACTTCTCAAGTCGGCTTAGGCCCAAGCCTTATTAGCTTCAATCTTTGTCGTTGATCTTACCATTCAATCTGATGGTTGTTGATTCACCTAATCAACAAAACTAATCGACGATCCTCCACCGTTGATCAAGATACTTTTGATCCAATGGTCAGCAATGCTATCGGACAGACCACTTGCATAAGGATTACCCGCTCGATAAAGTGGTTTTCTCTCTCCACCCAAGTGCTATGTGTCAGTTGATCAATGGAATTGAGTGACGACCCCAAATTACCACTTAACACATTTTCTCCACCCGATAACTCACTTTCACTTATAAACCCACCTTTCTTCCTTGACTAGCACCTGACGTTATTAACGCCCAATGACCGTAGATCTTCGTCCATTAGATGGCTGTGGCGACTCTTCTGGATTCTTCTTCCGCTAAAACTTAAGTTGATATTCGTCGTTCATTTCTTGACTCCATTTTATGTGACTTAATCTTGGCCGCTTATCGCAAACAATCTCATTCGTTGATCTAGCTTATCCAACGACTCCTATGCATCGACACCTCACTTCTTCATCCTTTCTTCAGTGTTCTTTTGTGCGTTTTGATTTCTTCCAGGGTTTTGCTCTTTAATTGTCCTGCAACACAACCTCCTCCTGAGCTTAACTCTGCTCGTTCTTAACACAATCACTCTTCAATCTTGACTGTGATCCTTTAAATGGATTCAAGAAATCCAATACGATCCTTCATATCATTTCTTCTTTGTTTTTTGCTCAAACTCTGCCTGCATACATATATTATGCAAAAACTCTAATTCACACATAATTTATCCTTCGATTACTCAATCGACACTCACACAATTCAAGAATCTCTCTCTCTCTCTCTCTCTCTCTCTATATATATATATATATTATATATATATAAACAAATGATTACATAATGAGACTCTCTATCTGTCTAGCCTAATTTTCTAATGAGTGGCCTTTGTTTTCCTACCTACTCGTAGCCTTACAATCAAACCTTTAACTAGCTAATTGTTGGGCTGCTAGTTTTTCATTATTATTACCACTCTTTAATGCCTATTTCATCCATTTCTACCATTATTTATCACGTCATTTATCATGATTTATCATATAACTCCATTTTATAATTATTTGTGTTCTTATGGATAAATATTATTTCTCTTCTTTATTTTTAATAAATTTATTATTATTCATGTTTTTACCAATGATGGTTTATTAATAAATTTGTTGTACCTTCACTCACCATTTTAGCCTCTAAGATATTTTCTAGATTACCGATTTGATCTCGAGGTCATCATTAAATATTCCAACTCAGAAATTCGTTGACTTAAGAAGTGACAGTTTTGCAGTAAACGTTTCAGGTAAATGGAGAACAATATGGAAAATTTGAAACATGGGTTTTGTTTAGAACATACCGGGTTAGTTTTTATATGAGTAGTTTTCCTAAATTCGGTCTCTATCAAGAGAAACAAAAGGTTCTCTGAAGACGTTTTTCTCAAATTCATTGTTGTGGCTAGTTTCCAAATTATCTCAATTGAAATACCAAATTTGACCTGTTCCTGTTGAATGCTGATGGAAATATACTTCAAATGTGATCTTCCTAATCAATTTGTTGTGAAAAATCCAATTTTGTTATGGGAATCCTTTTGTAATCATATCTGTTGTAACTTCTCTCTGCTCTTTGTGTATTTAAATGAGAATAGAGATCAAAGAGGGGGATGAATTATTAGAGGTTAGAGATTAGATTAGAGATAGGTAGGATAGGATAGGAGGAGATATAATGGAGGCATTTAACTTTTCGTTGGGGACCTCAATTGTAATATACAGAATGTTATTCTGAAGGAGACATCGTGCTATAATGAGGATTGAATTCAATGGTTAATACATAATCTATGTTGTTGTTCATTTGTATTCTTTGAAGTAGCTCAATAGTATTTGTTGGTGCCTAGGACCCGGACCTTGGTGGATTAAACTGCAGTTCTCTGTGTTATATCTTTCTAATTCACATGAGGTTATTGGTTTGATGTTTCTTCATTCTCTGCTAGTTTATCTTGTTTGATATTTTCTGATTTCATGTATTGCAGTTAGTTCACCTTTCTTTAATTCTGACCTTATGTGCTTCGTGGCTTTTGACATTTGATTTTATTTATGCTTCCTATAGATTAAATTATTTAGCCGTTAAGATAGTGAATCCTATTGATTTAATTAGCTATAAGAGTTTGGTTATTGCTTTTGAACTCTCGGTTGACATTATTTCTATTTGGATTGCTTAGTTGATATTGTGTGATTTAGTTTGAATAAGCTAAGAAGAGATTGGTTATTGCTACTATGCTCTCGGTTGATGCTATTTTCAATTCAATTGCTTGCTACAGATTTGATTATGGTTTTGCTTGAGATTAAGTCCTGATGCTTAGATGTATTATTTCCTTTAAAAGTTACAGCTTGAGATTTATGATTGCATCTAGTTACTCTTGTATCAAGTTTTATAGTTCAACTTAAAAAGCATTACTCTCTGGATTTATAGCTTGCACATATTGTGTACACTCTTGAAACAAAAAGACTTACCTAGGTTGATAATTAATGTGAGGCAATTAGGAGCTTTAAAAGACACCTTTTAGCACCCAACACTAACGAGCTAACTATCTAACTTGACTAACTCTTCTTATGCCTTTTAGGCTTACATTTATCAAAAGGAGTCTATAAGCAATTTCTGGTTCAGATCCTTAATAATTTCAACTAAAACCTAAGAATCCTCTCAATCCTATAAATCGTGAACTAATTCCTAATTCAAGATCTACAATTAATTTCCAAAGCTATCAATTCATATGAACTCTCAACTATCATGATTCTCTCATGTTCCCATTCATTCGAGAACATTTACAATATGTCTCACAATACTTAATTAACTCCTATTTTCATTAAAATCACTGAAAAGCTTAAATAATTACATTAATTTGACACTTAGGAAACTAACTTCCTTAAAATACAAGACCCCCTATATCTACTAAAATACAATGATTTTTCTTGAGCTAAATGCTCTTGCATCATACTCCCAAGGTAGAAAACATTCATGATCTCCTAATCATGTGTCTTCATATGTTGATAAAAAACCTCCAAGGTCCCAAGCTTTAGTTTGTAACTGCCCGAATGCCTTGCACCTTTGCTATTGTTGTATATCTATTGTCTTCTATTTCATCTTCCTCTTTTCAATCAATTTCAAATCCTGATTGATGACTCCTCTTGCTGAAATTTTCCTCAACCTAGACTATTTCATCATCAACTGCCATAGTTCTTCAGTCTCCATTTCCAACACAACCTTGGGCTAGTCCATACTCTTCCATTTTCTGTGGTCTCTTTCTCTCTTGTTCAAGTTGTTTTTGTTGTCCACTAACTTTGGCACCTTCAAATTCTCCATCTCACTGCACATTGCCCATTCATATTCAAACTACTAGTTACTTTCCTCGGCCTTTTCTGCTTCAACGTCTGCTATTACTCTTAATATTGCTATAGGTACTGTTGTACATATTGCTTCCACCCAAACTTCCTGAATATCCTTGAACATATCTTCCTATACAACATCTAATTTCTGCTCTTTGTCTACAACAAAACCTATAATCATAAAACAATTGTTAAAATAAAAATCATAAGGCTTATGTGCCTTTTCTTCCTTTGGGAACAATTCAGCTTGCTGCTCTAATTCTTCCTCCTTTGTTAGCACATCAATATGTTGTTTTGAATTCTCAATAGAATTCACGAGACTATCAGCCAGTCTCTCCTCCACACCATATATTTCAATGATGCCTTCCTGTCCTTGTCCACTATAGTGAACTTCTTCATTCTCATTCAGCTCTGATTTTACAATCTAAACCCCTACATTTTGGTTTTCTCACATTTTCTCCAAAAGACTTAAATCATGCCATAAATTTTCCATCTCACTTGGAATTTCTCCTAAAAGCTTTTTACAATCCTCACTATCTTCTTCTTTGTCACAAGTATAAATTATTGTTAACACTACTTCTTCATTCTTTCTTAGAATAAAATTATGATCCTCCATCTCTGTGATAGTTTTATATGTTTGTCCATCCCTATACCTTTGGCCATTTAAGAAAATCAATTCATTGTTGTTCTTACTAATAGCAAATTTCTTGTCATAGGACATAACCGTCTCATCTCTACTGAAGATATTTCCTCCGCTAAGCAAGGAATTTATGAACTCCTTATACTGTAGTAACTCAACTTGATCTTCATTTGAAAGACAATCATCATCATACTTTTCTTGGCAACTTTCAGCGTCATTCAAGACAGTTCCATAAAATGGTTTTTCTTCTACAATATCTACATTTATGCACAACTTGTCAGTTGTAAAACCATAAGACCTCATGATCTCATCTGATGATTCAATCACCAAGTGCTCCTGCCATTCCAAGTCCTTTACATGACTCAGAAATATTTCAATGGTCTTCTCTTCAATCTCATCAAGTACTTCACTTGATTTCTTGATATCCTTCTCTACTTCTTCTTTCTTTATGTCAATATCAGCAAATTGTCCTTCTTCACATGTTTCACTAGCAAACATACACAAATTATCAGATTTAAAATCATGCGACCCTTTGGTTTCACTTCAAGTTTCAGTCTTCAAGTCTTCATCTTCACCTAGAACTTCACCCTGTTCTGCTTCACAAATGGACACTTCCATTTCCAACTTAGCTTCTTTGAGTTCTTCCACCAGGCTCTTCACTTGCCTCTGTTGTAGCCTTCTCTATAACTTATGCCACTTCACTGGCTTTTTCTTCAAGACCCAACATAGTATTTAGCTTTCCTCAAGTATCATCATTAGTACATTGAGTTTTTATTTCATCTCAACAATCTCTTTGCCAATTTCCTCTTGACTCATCCTCTTTCCATTTACCTTAGCATTCTTCACTTTTCTTCTGTTGTGGTCTTCCTTAGAACCTCCACTATGACTATCAATAGTCATCCTCTTCTCCATCTCTGAGTTCTTCAGTTACTCACTACGAGCTTCGTTAAAGCCTCTGCAATGGCAAGTCCTCTCTTCTGCCACTTACCTCACCAAGCTTTAACAATGTAAACTTTGAAATGGGAAACCATACTGTTACCCATTTTGTAGAGATAGCAAAAAGGTGACTCGATTTTGAAAAGGGGTTATGCAAAACACACATGTGTTTTTTAAAACTTAGTTTTTGGCACTATAAATTTTTTTATGTACATTGTGTTTTATGATGGTAGTGTTTCTTATGATGATTTAAAAACGTGGTAATTCTGCGCCAGACTCTTTTTTAAAAAAATTTTTTTTTACTTTTTTTATTTTCTAATGTATGAAATGTAAATAATTATTTTATAAACTTAATAATTTTTGAAGTGGTCTTTTTCTTCATATTTTCTTGTTTTTATTTTAATTTTAGTTTTTTTAGTGAGGATTGTTTCGCATATTTAAAAAAGAAGATTGATATTTTGAATTTTCGATATTCTGCCTATTTATACATTGTTAATTAATTTTTCAATCCACAAGAAATAATTGTTTCTAAAAAACAATATTTTCTAACAATTGACATAAAAATAGCCATTTTAACATAAATATAATTAAAAAACTACACCTTTTGATAATTTTTTGCTACAATTGACATGCGAAAATCACAATTTTTATATGAAAATTTTAACTAAAAATAGCTAAATAATAATTTTTTTATAAATTTCATGTCAAAAAAATAATAATAATCATTTTTTTTTCAAAAAATAATGGTTAACTTAAAAATTAATGCGAAAATCACATATTACAAATATTGAACACATAACAACCTTAATTGAGTTTATATTTTTCTCATGAAATATCAAAGTCAAAACATTGCAAGTATAACTAGTTAATAGTGACAAAAAATGAGCTTGATTTCCAAGCATAACTTAAATTTAATCAACAATGTAACGTAATCCAAACTCTTCATCCTCTAGAGTTTCATCATTGTTTTCTTCCTCAATATTTTCTGCTTCTTTTTGCTCATTTTCGTGTTCTAATAGATCTTTCATGTCTACCAATCTTCCAATGTACGTGTTTCCAAACATCCCATGTAATAGTGGTTGAGGTTCCTTTGCTTTTTTTGTGACACGTGATTCACTAAAGTCCCCTTTCTTCAACCCAATTTCTTGCATTGCATTTGGAAGAAATTGAAGAGCATTGATTCTTTGATGAATAAAATTGCATTGTAATGGATCTTTTTCAATTGCAATGTAAGTTCTTCATTTTTGAAGACAACATGCTAGTGTTGTACCTAGTTATCAAGCACAAAATAAATAATGAAGTAAATTAGTACAATGACATATTAATTAAAAAAATAACATATTGAAATTCAATTCTATATAATAAAACTTACCTGAGCCAGAAAATAAATGCAGAACCCAATCTCCTTCATTTGAACATATGTTTATAAGATAGTTAATGAATAATTGTGGTTTTTGATAAATGTTAACTATCTATCATTTTGCTTCTTTGTCTTCATATGTTAGTTTTCTCACAACAACATCATAACTCAGTATTTGGCTATGACTCTTTCCATCCACCTGATTAAAAATCATAGACATACAACTATCATCTTTTGCCCAACTATCAATATGAATGAACTCACAATCATTTATAAATACTTGATCGTCACTGTTAAGAAGATTTGACTTTTGCCTATAACATGAAATAGTAAAAGTTCAATCAACTTGTATATAAATGAATTTTTCAACATTAATCAAATATAAGTTTTAAACGTCTTACCATGTAAGCTGTGTCCTTGAATTTGTTTTCCCTTTGAAGCTTGACAATATCATTGCCAATTGTGTGACTGAATGAAATGTCACAAATCTCCATAACGGTGATGACATGACTTCTACAAATCCCGCAACCAGTTTACTAAAATGTTGATAAGTATAAAGGTCACTATCATAGTCAATATTTGGAATATTGAAACCATGGGGATATCTGCAATAACTAGGGCATACTCCCTTTTAGGTATGATTTTAGCAATGTCTTCACAGTCATCTTGTATTACTTGATATTGAACAGTGTCTAGCCCATTCTAAATGAAATGAGTAAGAGTTGGATCAAGTTCAACATTCTTAACACGTTGCTTCCTCAATCTTTCGATCTTTATTTTTTCAATAAAGGTTATGAAGCTCGTTGGCGCTCCATTATCATCCTTCTTCATCTTTTATAAAATAAAAAAATATATGTGTAAGTTATAAATTAAAAATAGTACACAGATGAATAAAAATGAATATGTATTCAAGATACCTTTTTAAATGCAAGATAAAAAGCTTTTAATGTTGATGTAGAACTTGAATCTGAATAGTTGCGTACGACATCATCCCAACTATCTTCATTCAACAATCTAACCATTTGTTCTTAAATTTTCATGTAAACTTTGTGAATACATAGATAAAGTAACAAAAAGTCAATATAATGATATGTATAACAAATACTACCAAGAACAACATGTTTTATCTAAAAGAAAATTATAATCTAGCAATAAATAAAAATAATTCAACAAACTTACTTTTGAAATTCCTCAGACATTTCCTCCAATGATAATTCCCCTGACTTCACACGAGATAATATTGTTTTGAAAATTTTTTCATCTTTCACTCCTTGCATTGCTATCCAAGGTGTGATAGTCATATATTCTGGAAGCTGCTTCAAGTCAATACCTAATTTACTAACGCCACATATCAATGGCTTAGACTTTTTAACCTTCTGGTTTTTAATGCCAATTTTTTCCCACATGCTTAAAATCTCATCAATCAAGTTCCAAACATCTCCAGTTCAAAATGCCAATTGGAAAATGTTAAGCTGAGTGGCAGGCGATTTCCCCACCCTGTCCATCCACGGAGTGGCAGGCGATTTACCCACCCCTTACCCCGCGTGCCCCCCTACCCTTCTTCCCCCTCAACCGACCCACGCCACCCCACCTAGTAATCAGACGGCCATCCAAGCGCACCCTTACCCCCCTCCAACACCTCCCCCCTACCGCACCAACCCCCCAACCACTTCCCCTCCACGCCCCCCTCCAATCCCCTAGGCCCTATAGACACAACCCATGCCACTTCACCCTTTCCCCTCTCCCAAGCCTACCCATTCCTCCCCAACCGCTAACCCCTTCCCCCGCAACCGAGCCACCCAACCGCAATTAGATGGCACCCCAGACCTCCTTACCCACTTTCCACTATTCCCCTAACCCTAGCTCCAACTGAACACGCTCCCGCAATCGACGGCCACCACAGCCCACGCATTATCCCCCCTCTCTCTACCCCTTAACCCCCCTCTCTACCCCTACTCATCACCCCTACCCAGCCCCCCTACCTCACTCCCCTGGACCCACCCTCATTCCCCCCTTCCTCCTTTCTCACCTCACCCCCTCACTCCCTTTGTTCTCCCTACCTCACCCCTCATCCCCCTCACTTCCCCTTTCCCCTCAACCGAACCCCCTCATCGCTCACCACCTTCTCCCTCCCAACCTTCCCCCTCACTCCCCTTTCGCCCCCCTCTACCAGAACCTCCACCTCACCTTTCATCCCTCCCCCTCACTCCCCTTTCCACTCCTCCACCACT